>JAPYZM010010145.1:0-12088 GCA_030522845.1 Psyttalia concolor | reverse complement strand
CCGATAAAGGTACAGATATACTCCTCAAAAACATGTTTCCCCTCGGGGTAGACATCCCTCCTTCTGTAAAAAAAGAAAATATCAAATGGTAAATAGCTATGTGAATACAGTAATCGATAGCCATCCTGAATTAACTTTCATATTTAATTTATTTGAACTGAATTTTTCGACGTGGAACTTTTTTTTTACTTAGCCTAGTTTTTAAAAACACACAAAAAGTATCAAATCGACGAGCGAAAAAATAAAGTTCAAGGATGTACTCAACAAATGTACTGTAACAAATACTCAATTTTGTTTACAAATTTTCGTTTTAGAGTGACGAGATATTATTCGAATTGTAGGAATTTTTTCTTACGTAAGACTATTTATGTATATTAGTAATTATATCATATACTAAGACTTACCTAAAATTCCAAGGCTTTCGTTTTCAACTTGAGACGCTACTCTCTCATTTTCGCGGGGACAAGAGTAGAAAATGATAAACAAAATTGCATTTACTATTTACCCGATTAACAGTGAAAAAATAAATGTAGTCTCCACACTTGAGCAGCCACCGCTCAAACTTCATGACAGAAGATCAGAAACTACCAATCCATGTTTCTATTCGTCTAATACATATGAGTAAAGAATTTTTTAAAAATCAGGTCTAGAGTGAACCGCGGGAAGGTATCCAAAATCAGTTGGACAAAGTTGAGGTCAAAAAGATCTAAGGGCGACCGAGTAAAACCGCCCGGAGCAAATCATTTCTAGGATTGCCAGACTTTACCTCACAATATAAAGAGCCATTTTCAGTAAAAATTACGAAAATCCGTGGAAAAATTTCGTGACTTTATGCAAAAAGTACGTGACTGTGACATTGCATCAAAATTACAGAAAAAATAGGAAATTTAAGTGAAGATTTCTCTCCGTGAGTAATATTAATCCTAGGGCTTACTCCACTCGCCAGACAGCTGTCATTGAAAATTTGATTGCCGAAAATGATTGTCGTATTTTTTTCTATCAAATAAAATCATTTTCTCCTCTATTGAACTTGAGTCTACCAGATTTTGATGTCCTGTTGCGGATTTCCCTGATGAAGATTTTTTTTCTAACTTGACAGTCGCAAGAATCCAATAAGGACGATCGAATCTTGACAATCCTACTGAAACACCTGATGAAGACAATTAATCTATCTCGAGTTAAAACCTAACCTCTTTTGTACTTTTCGTCTGGGTTTTCGAAGAATTAAAAGAAACGCTAATGGACCCGTCGATTCAAATTCGACTGACTGTCGATTCTAAGAATCGAGTGACCCACTTAGTCGATTGCCATTCGATCGATGGTCGATTATGATGTCGAGTGTAGGTACCTTAAACGACTACAATCAAGTTTCCTGAAAGTCGATTGCGAGTCGATTCATGCTGGACAGCTGTTGGAATCGAGTCTCAATGTGAATTTAATTTCGATTGAAACAATTTCCTTATAATCTGTTTTTAATCGACTTATACTCGATTCCAACATATTTCCAGCTTAAATCGACTCGCAATCGACTCTCAGGAAACTTGATTGTCGGTCGTTTAAGCAACCCAGACTCGACAGCACAATCGACCAACGATCGAATGACAATCGACTAACCGGGTCGCTCGATTCTCAGAATCGACAGGTCCGCCAGGGAAATTTTAAGGGATATTATTTTCATGTGGTATGCTTCGTTTCAATATCGTTTTCAATTACGTTTTCATTACATAATAATCGTTTTCAATATTCAATTGATCGTGTTCTCAAAGTTATCGTTACGCATTTACATATAGTATATACATTATACACTATATAGTATATAGGGGAGACCTGGGCAAAACGGAATACTCAAATTGTTTTATTTCTTTCAATTTTTTCATTTTTTTTTTACGATCTACTCTATGCCAGGCAGCTTGACAGCTAGACTAAAATGTTCTTTTCAACAATTATAAATCTATTACAAAATAAAAACGATATTAACACGAACAATTGATAATAACGATTTTAACGTAAAATGGCGTACACTACAAAGGGGTATTGGAGATACCCATACACGGAGAGAAAAATTTCATAAAAATTACGTGTCAGTTCCGTAATCTGCGAGTCAAAACAATATTCCGATAAAATTACGGAACAGTTCCGTACCTTTTTACAGAGAAGTCCTGGAAAAAGTAGAATATTGTTTTGACTCGCAGATTACGGAACTGACACGTAATTTTTATGGAATTTTTCTCTCCGTGTACAGATACACATAATTTGCGGTAAAAATCACGCCCTCGTTATGCATTTGAAGCAATTTTGGGATTTTTTAAAATTTTTGAATGTTCCGTTTTGCCCGTACTAGCTAAATACTGACGAATTAGTTATAATTTTTTTGCGTTATGCTATTTAGGCTAAAAACATATAAATCTAAAAAAAAATTAGCTATATAACCTGTGGAAAATTAACGCGTTCCGTTTTGCCCGGGTCTCCCCTACTATATATATTATTATTATTATGGGGTCCCATTCGGCGTTGTTCAGGTACCGTAGGTATACAATTACGTACAATTAGAATAAATCGGTGACAGAAAACGTTTCCCCCCTTTTTTTAATGAAAAAAAGGGATCTCCCATCCCCTGCATACTTTTATATCCGAAAAAACGATTTCGCAGTGGAAAAACAATGCCGAAACATGGTAAATCTCATCAACATACCCATCGCCCACCCCAGCCTGAAAGTTGGAACGTCCCCACAAGCCTCCAGAATTCCTCAATCAGACTCCACGTGGTAGCATGCGGTTAAATTAGTTAAACTGGCACACAGTGTAACCCAGTTATGTGAAAGGGAATATATTGAATATATTCAGAGCGCAGCCGCTGGCCCGAACACAATATACAGTAAACGACACAACGCATCATCGTCCCTCTGTACATGTGAAAGGGTGGGAAGGCTGGGGGGGGGGGGAGGGGGGAGGGGGTTGGAAGAGCACACGGAGGGCCGTTGTGGGTGGGCTTTGATGAGAAACCCAACGGTCCATCCACCTGTTTGCCTTAGTAGACCGCCACACGTCCCGTCATCATCAGCAATAGAATAAAAAAAAATCCAAGTTGCCAAAAATAATTCAAACAATCAGATAAATCATAAAATAATCATCTCTCGGGCTCAGCTAAGTGGCCATATTTTATTTTTGTGTTTAACGTTATGTCGACACGTGAAAATATATCTGACATCTTGAATTACCACTCGAATTTTGTTTTTACGAGCAACAGAAGTATCATCAAAGGTGGCGAAAGACTAATTGGGGTCGACTGCACTCCAATGCTCGACATTCTGGATAATTAATTACTTCAGGTATCTGCAGACTCACGTTAATTAGACAAGGCCAACTGGATGGCAGTTTGAAGTTTACTCAGTTGAGAAACAGAACAATATTGGGGGCCAATAATAATTTTTTTTGTCCCTACTGTTTTGTAATAGAGAGAATTTAATTGACTCATGAATCTTCGTTACTACTACTTAATTGAGACAAGTGTAAATTGGCGTTGAGGACAATATTAACATTTAATGGAGCAGAATCAGTGAAACAGGACAGACACTTATTGATGGATAAGAAGAGGGTGGTGGATCTGATACTATTCCTGGACATTTGCCAGGTTTATCTGCAGACACGTAAAAAAAACTCGAAAAATCTTTGCACCCTGTGGGCTATTGTGACTTTCGTAAGGGATGAGGACTCGACCGAGTTTTTGCGCTGGTGTCAGGCGTACAACGTGAGACACTTGAGGGAGAGAGAGGAGACATCAAGAAAAGTTGGACAGTGCCACAATGGGCCCTCGAGCAGTGAAAAAATTCGCATGGAAAAACGAATACTACGAGTACTACAGGAATTGTTCTACTGCGGATGCCTTCCGGGAAATCTTCATGTTTGAAGTTTTTGAAAAATTCTTGAGACTTAAATAAGACATGGTTCGTTTGTTGCTTGAGTGAGATTGATTTTTCTTTTGTTGGGGGAGTGTTGCGGAAATGTTTGGACGGTTGGTGGGGGATTTTTGGTTTGGCAGGTAATGTGAGGGCTGTTTTCTTTCAATGTTTCAGCACTCTGGCCACATTTGTGGATGAGGCCCGGCTACCTTGGATCGGTGAGTGATGTCTGAGAGCGACGGAGAGCAGGCGGCTAGGTCTATGGCCTTGGAGCAGGCTTATGTCCACGAGGTTTATGAACAATGTGCTGAGAAGACCGCACAGAGCAAACACTGGCCACGAATCTATAAATTTTTGGACGAACTCGAGCCGGGGGCACTCGTCTGTGACATAGGTAATTATCTTACGTGGTCAAAAATAGAGGGAATTTTCATTGAGGGGGTGAGCTTTCGTATAGATTTCCGTAAGAAATCATTTTTTTACTGCAATGAAATCAATGAAAGTGGATTTTTTATGAACGATTTTTTATGAACGAGAAGATGGGGTGAAATCCGCAGTTCAAATATATTTTTTTTATATTCATACTTCAGGGATAAATTGATTACTCAAACTCAAGCTGTGTTTATTATAGCGAGGAATAAGTTGTCTGTCTGAGGGAAGAATAATTCTTCCATTCCATCGAGAACTGAACTAGAGCGCAATTTTTAAAGAGATATTGAAAATGTCCACTCTTCCCCCCCAATATCTTGAATTAACGGTGGAGATGACATTTCTCACACCAGCTTTTTTTTTATAGATCGCATTCTACTCTGTGAAAATTATCTTTCTCATTTTTCGGACAAGTTCAAAAAATATATTCATCCAAATTTTCCTTTGTCAATGCCAGAACAGATTTTTTATCGCGTTATGTCGGAAATAGTATATTTCGTAACAAGTGAAAAAAAATGGTTTTTGGCGAGTGGGAGGTTTAATAATAATAATATATAATCCCACGAGTCAAAAACCACTTTTTACACGTGTTACGAACAATATTTTTTTTTCATCTCAATGTGTTGGAAAAGCACTTTTCAGTCCCTCGACGTAAAGCAAAGAGTGACTGAAAAGTTACTTTTCCGACACAGCGTGATGAAAAATTATGTTCGTAACTCGTGAAAAAAGTGGTTTTTGGCTCGTACGATTATATCACTCGCCTTCAGCTCGTGATATAAACCTCCCACTCGCCAAAAACCATTTTTTTTCACTTATTACGAAATCTACCATTCTGGACAATGTATAGGACAGTCATTGTTTTTTACATAAGTAAAGATATCCGTTATAAAAATCCTTTTTTTGTCAGTGTTTTTTCAGTTGAGTGATAACCGTCATCAATGTCAGTGATAATCATCACTGATGGTCAGGGTTATTCCAATCTTTGGTTAGTAGCTCCGAGAAGTAATCATTAATTCCTAAAAATCGTTGGCCATTTGGAAAATTAGAGGGGCGCTTTTCCCCAGGTGTTAGTAGCTTTTTACTAATAATTTTTTAATTGCTGAACAATGTAGCGTAAGGAATAACTGAACACGCGGTAAAATTGATTTTTATTTCTTGTATTTCTTGACGACAAACTTACAAATCTGTAGGGAAGCCGTAAAACAGGCTAAGTCGATTTTGACATTTCACAATGAAAATTATGAAATATTAATATCATCATTATTAATATTATTGTTAATAATGATACAAATTAATTGATAGTTATTATTTAATAATAATATCTAATTGTTATTTATTATTAATATTATTATGTATAAGGGAGATAGATACATTTTCGTCAAACCTTCTTTGTAGTCCCCAAATTGACGCAAGCCCTTTCATCGCTTCGCTGAAATACTGACAAATTCCATTATAAAAATTTCTGGGACGATTGCGATATCCGGAGCGACAACTTTTAACCATGTACTTACAATGTATTTTTTCTCAGGAATTCGAGAAAAATAATAAAAAAATTCCATCTCAATTAGTTATCGCCGTTTCGACAATTTGAAATTCAAAATGATAGCATTTTTTCAATGCATTAAGCTGAATTTATTGGACATAAATTAAAAACATTAGTTAAATGTTTGTATAGTTAAAAATGTTTATGTTATGTTTATTAACTCGCGATGGATAAAACTAATTTTTTACCCTTGTGATAACGCACAGGCGGCCCCTTGTGACTTCGCTGTGAACCTTAATATATTTACATGATTAAAATATCTAAAAATGCATTTTCAAAACTTAAATTTGAAATTAATAACTTCCTATCAGAACGTTAAAAGTGAAAATTTCTGCTGAAAATCGTATACATTTTTGAATTGTGGACTCTTTCAATGGCTCAAGTACTCCCCCAACCCCCAACCCCCAACCCCCAATCCCCAAAGTTCCAATATGTAAGGTATACGTTGGAAATATACGAAGTTTGTCCATTGCAAAATGAAAAACTGCAATAAAAAATTGAAATAAAATTTTTTCATTATCTTTCCTGAAGTCCTGAGATGAAATACATTGGAAATACAAGATCAAAATTTGTCGCCCTGATTATCGTAATCGTGTCAAATTTATCCTACATCGCACGATTTTTTTTAATTTTAAATGATCAAATTTTTACCTTAATTATACAGTCATCTTCCGTACCTTTTTTTCCGTGTCTACAACTAGAGTGACATCACTCGTTATCAAATTAGGAAAAAATGAATTAAGGAAGAAAGAAATTGAATAAATCAAAATCTATTGTTGATTTTTATTTCACAATTCCCAATTAATTTTTTTTCGAAGTAAAAGGAAGGAACATGCCTAGAAACTGAAGAGAATTAACAAAGGATGCCTATAATTTCCATGAATGGCTCCGAAAATATGCTACTCATTGATAATTGATTTTTTTTCGTGCTCTTTAAGATATCCAAAGTCATATAAATAATGGAATAGCGAAGAATGAAAGATATCGATTCAATATTTTTTTCAAGTCATTTTACAATGAATCATTATATTCCCTCGCTTCGATACGAGTTTTTTTCTCGAATTCAATGAAAGGGATTTTTTTCTGTTCGCGACAGATTCTGGAATATTAAATTAATAAGTGATTGATGTCAATTATAATTGACATGTCGATGAATTGAGTTAGTTGAGTTATTCCACCAAAATGATATTCAATTCCAAAAATAAACTCTGAATCTGTTAAAGTGGGTTGATCAAATTTAATTAATGGCAGATATATCCACGTACGAAATACGAATCCAATAGAGATAGGAATCCAATAATTTGTATCCGAATATCCATACTGGTAAAAAAAATTCGGAAAAAATACATTTCCGATGAAGATTGAAATATGTGATATGTATCGTTCAATTGGATTAGTACTAAATGATTCGTTAAACTTTCACTAGCGCATGGTTTGCAGTTTTAATTTACTCGTATTACGGATTAAAAAATGAAAATTTTTGGATAGATACTCTATATAGGAATATCTTCAAATTAAATCTCCCGAATTCGCCAATTTCGTAAAAAAATTTCATCACCAAACTTAATCGAAAAATTTCCCGTTCTCGTTGAACAATTCTCGCCTATCTCTATTGTAATTTCTATTAGCTTACGCGTCATTCTATTTTCATAGGGAATAAAAAATATTCTATAGGAAAAGTCGCCAGAATTCCGTTTTTCCATAAAGGTTTCCCAGCCCAAGGTTTTTTTGTTCAATTCTCTCATTGAAATAGTGAAAAATGAAATGAAAAACTTGGGAAAATTCAGTTCACAAAATTCTGAAGAAAAAAAATCTAATACCATTAACTTTTTTCATGCGTGATCTAAAATAAAGTTTCATAAATTATTTTAGAAGAAGCACGTACGAAAAAATAGCAGAGAAGAACTTGGACCATTTTATTCTTATGCAAAATCAGTAGCCTTTTTAAGCTTTCCTTGACGGAAATATGCAATTTTCCTTCACAGTTTATTCTGTTAGGATTGTTTCTACAAAAATTCGATGGCCTCCATTCTTTATGTTTCCTTTACTTAAGCGTTTGAAAAGACAAAATCAAGGTTAGTAACGCATATCAAAAATAAAACTACAGAATTTAACAACAGAATTATATGTTTTCTTTTTGCTGTGGGTTAATAATGTTTATTTTCCAACAAAATAATCTTCTAAGTATATTTCGGGCCTGTCGTTATGGGGTTTTTTACTCACGCGGGGTTTGGTGAGCCGAGCCGTAGGCGAGGCGATTTGATCAATATTTCACGTGTAATCAGGGTCGGCGATTTCGAGTTGTCAAATTATTACACCCGGCGCCTAAAAATGCAAAATTTTTAGCGGAACTCCGACAAATATTCCACAATTTTTATTTTTATGCAGCTCTGATAATGATAATCTAATCCAATATTCCGAAATTCGACGGATCTTTCAGTAACGAAATATATAGAAATTTCCTAAAAACGAGTGATTGTTAACAGTCACCGGGTTATTTCCTGAAATTTCAGGAATGACTGTCCAACCGCGAAGTGATTGTCTTATCAAACTATTGCACGAATGTATTTTTAGCTGCAAATTACCTCGTAATACCGGACGCTAAACGAATCCGAAACGCTTGGAACACTCGATGGTCATTAATCAATCGAACCGACCTCACCATCCTCTCGCTCCCCTCTATATTTAAATACAGGACCCGAGCCAACCTCTGATTTTTCCCGATTTCCCCCGACTTTTCCCACAACGAGCACGAAATCATCGACAGAAAAAGTGCGCCATTTTCATTTCATCCTTTTATTTTTCGTGGGTATTCCCACACTGACATCAAAAGAGAATCGATAATTGACCTCCGGATGCATAGAGATGGGGAAAAAAAAGAGGCGAAAAAAAAAAATTAATAGGAGAAGGGCAACGATAGAGGAGGCGTTCCCGCGGGGTGCATGGGAAGATTACACTAGCACTCGAATTTTCCTCACAAAGAAATCGATTCGCTCTGGCGATGCGCGTCTATAACACTCAAATGTACTAGGTGGCCCATTAAGGATATCATTACTTTCCATTCGATATTGATTCAGCGCGGAGAATAATTACTCTTTTCTCAGAAACATATTTTTCCTTGTATCTACCCTTTTCCCGGTCATTTCAATCCAAACGGATGCACTAATTGATGACTAATAACTCCATTCCATTTGACGATTAGATTTTTTGTCTCACGACTCAAGGGAAATGAGGACATTTTCGGTGAGACATTTGAGAGCCCAATCTGGTCCGAAAAATTTCGATAATTGCTTTGCATACAAATATTGATCAAAGACTCATTGAACAATCAATTCAGAATTAATTGCACTCGAGGATATCTTCTCCAAGGATATAGTTAAAAATTAGTTAATTATTGAGAATGTCTGGGAGACAAGGGAACGAAGTAGATTGTTTTATTTTCTCTAAATGTAAGTACTTTTGATTATAAATTAAAATGTCTACATTTTAAAAAGATCTTAAATCAATTCATTTTGTCCCACTCTCCCCTAACATAAAAACATTAGCATCCCTCTGTAATTTCTCTTCATTATGATATTTTAAAAATTCTAACGTATCTTAAATTTCATTTCCTGCTGGACAGAATGTAGAAAACGAAGAAAAACTGAGGCACTTAATATCCAGAAGACAGCCTTTGGTTCATGAGTTCATTACGCGGTGTACGATATTCCATTATTTTCACCCTTCGAATGTCGAATTATTTTTTTTTATAGAGACATTCACATCATTCCTGAGCACCGTATAAACCTCAAAGTTTCATATTAATAAAAAAACATCACTCGACGGGCTATTCATAGGTGAAATCACTGTGTCACTTGAGAATGAAATCAATTTTGAAATAATATCAAATCAGTGAAGTCACTTCAAATCATTTGAAATCAAAAATGAAAATAAAAGTTTCCAACATTCAACCGATGTCTCAACATCGAGACATTGCAATACATCAATACCATAAGACCATTTCCCCGTCAGTTATGTCTCATAGGGGCCTTCAAATTGACCAAAACATTTACAAAGAAATTTGAAATTCCTTTTTGAGTATCATTCAACATAATATAATTATGTTGTTATTTCAAATTATTGGATATAATTTAGAATAAATCATCTGAAAAATGAGCAGCGTTGTCTGATTATTATTCTTCAAATTAAGGAAGTAAAATTTATTTATCAGAAATTTGATAATATTTCATTCTACCAATGATATCAGAGAATGCTTCGGAACTAGAATTTTTTTCTCATTTTTTCTATCATTTTTTTCTATTAATATTAATTTTACTTTGATAATTTGTAAACATGTTTCTCTCATTATATTCGTAATTGAAATCATCTGCAATCACATGAAATCATTGAAATCATTGTGTCACTAGTTTTGACAGTGAATAGCCCCTCCACATCCAACCAAGAGTTCCCACAAGAAATATTGAATTCCTAAAAATTTTTATGTCAATTCTCCTGGGTCTATAAACATTGCATTGACAGAATTAATTTATTTTTAATTGCAATCGATTAAAAATCCGCCAATTATGATATTTACTTACAGAAAAAAGTTTATAGTGTGTGACCTTCCCATTATTCCCAACGGGCTAAAAAATTCTGGGTTCGAATTTTATAAATTATAGCAAATAATATTAAACCCAAAATTTTTAAGTGCAGCGGTTGTGGACTTGCCGTTGACATCTACAAACTGCCAATGTTCCCAGTCCAACAATCAATCTTAAATTGATCCAATAAAAGAATTAGGAGAACTAAACATTCATTAATTTCTGAAAAAATCCAGGCTGTGGAAATGGAAAGTACCTCAGCGTGAACAACAACATCTTCAAAATCGGTGGCGACAGATGCAAACGTTTGACCGATATCGCCCGAGAGAAGGAAAACGAGGTCCTAATATGCGACAATCTCTCCCTGCCATTTCGAGACGAGAGTTTCGACGCAGTTCTCTCAATAGCAGTTGTCCACCACTTTGCAACGACAGAGCGACGTGTAAATGCCCTGAAAGAGCTCGCCCGAGTCCTCAGAATTGGTGGCAAACTCGTGATATCGGTATGGGCGATGGAGCAGCGTCACCGGAAATTCGAGTCACAGGATGTCCTGGTGCCGTGGCCCAAAGCCTACTGTCTGAACTCATCGTGCCACTGCGGTGTGTCTGGTGTACCCTGTTCCAACCAGACACGCAGGGATCATCCACCCAAGTGCATCTTGCAATCGAATAAGAGATCAACGGATGGACAAAAGTGTAGAACTAAAAGTTATTGGATAGATCCTATATTCAGCCCCTCACCATCCACAAGCAGTTTATCCAGTCCCAATGAAACGTGTTACAGTTTCTTCCGTCGTGCTCTTCAGGTAAATAAAAGCCCCCTTCATTTTATAGTACAGCGTAAACTGAATAGCTCGACAAATCTAAAAAGTGGTAGTAGAAAAATTCAATGGATAATTAGCTGATATAGCTTGGATAATAACGAGAGTCGCTATGAGAAAATATTCCAGCAATAGTCCGGGGGATCGTAATAATAACAGTAAAAAATAGTAACAATACTCGATAACTCCAAACATTCTATTCAATCGGATTCGAGGATTACAGCATATGCATTAAAATACGATAGTATTTGTTGAAGAGAGGGAATCTGGAGTGATAAACAATTTGTAATGAGACCGGGGAAGGTGTTGACGAGGTTGGCAAATTTTCCATTTATTTTTCTCATTTTCATCACGCTGTGTCGGAAATAGTATATTTCTCACCTAGGGAGAAAGGAGGCTTGCTCACGTGCAGAATTACCGGCCGAGCCGAAGGCGAGGGTGGTAAGCACGTGAGTAAGGCTCCTTTATTTTACTTTCCGTGGTGAGAAAATTAACTTTTCGGCCCTGGCACGAAATTTCGGCCAGTGCCGAAATTTAGTAGATTACATACCATGGCCAGTAAAGTAAGGAATGTCTCAGATCACATGGAATTGTCGGCCGAGGCGAAGCCGAGGCCAACAAACATGAGATCTGAGGCTTTCTTATTTACTGGCCAAGCTGTGTATACTATTTTTCCGGTCGACGTAGCCAGAAAGTGGCAACTTCGTTTAGCGCAGCGGACCGAAAGTTGAGGCTTTCCGGCCGGAGGGCAGAAAATAGTATATTTCGTAACAAGTAAAAAAAATTGTTTTTGGGGAGTGGGAGGTTTATATCACAA
>JAPYZM010010141.1:0-10035 GCA_030522845.1 Psyttalia concolor | reverse complement strand
GTAACCTCATATTCGCCAGAAAAGTTCTTCACGGCCTAGTGTCAAAATGTACTATTCTAGTCTATCGTTATGGGGTTTTTGACTCGCGTGGTTGGTCGCCGCGCCTACGGCTCGGCTCACAAGACTCCACGCGAGTAAAAAACCCCATAACGACAGGCCGGAAATATACGTTTTCGCCACACTGTGTGTAAAGTGACATTTTACACATGCTCCGTATGTGCAAATTCCCACTTCTCACACATTGTGAAATATATTATACGATATTCACGGCAAAAAAATTTTCACACTCGTCGGACTCTATCTCATTTCTATATAAACCTCCGACGAGTTCAAAACCACTTTCCGGCAATCGTATAGAAATGTGCCATTATGGTGTCACTGAATGGCAATTCACCGCTTCCTTCAACTATTTTAGAAAATTTTGACTTTTTTAGAATTATTTTTAGAAATTTCAGTTCAGATATTTTAACAGTACATTATTAGAATTTCATTTCAGAAAGAATTTTGATAAAATTTCATGAACCGAATTGAATGTATTTTATTTAAGCTACTTCTAGAATGTTGATAAAATTCTTTCTTCAGTGTTATTGTAGTCCCTATTAGCTCGACTGTTCTTATTCATTCTAGTCGTGTTATCAACTTATCATTTTTTCCTTCCAATTTTTTTTCCATTCAGGCTTGATGAGCTGATAACATTGAATGTCAGGGTCAATTGGATTGTTAAGAGAAGAGATTTTGTGGTGTTGAGGCTCCGGAATTCTTCAATTTCTATACATAGAATAAAAAATTTAAAGCCAACTCGACATCCACATGTCTCAATTTAATACCATAACTCCAAAATTAAAATTTGTTTTGTTTTTTTGGTGAGGCACTGCTTGACTTTTTAAATTGCGATTATTTGAGGTATGAATATTTTGACGGAATGAGCCGAGATTATACCCTCGAATCAAGCAATCCTGGAAAACAGTTTGAGAGAGTTTGTACGGGGGCCGACATACAGTCAGACTTGTTTGTTCAATAGTCAATTCGACGTCCGATGGGAGTTGTGCCAAGGTGCTGAAATATTTTGCATGAAGGCTGGCCTCGGTTAAATCCCCCTCCACTCATTCCAATATCACCAGCCACTCGGCTTTGCCCTCTTCTACACTCCTCACTGCGCCACTGGATATATAATCTCCTGGAATACATAAGCCACGGGATGTTCAGCAAAGCAATCTCTCCCGAGTCCTCTGATCTCCTTCGAATGGAAATCACAGTCTCAATCTTGCTTTACCATCGACAGATATATGTACATTATTCCCATGTAAATTAGCATTGGCTTTGCATTGTCGAACGGTTTTGAGGCCTCGGGATTTTCTATTGTAAATAGCCACCTTGCAAGAGCCAATTCTCTAAAAACTTTCCGGGTGCGGAAGTTCAAGGGTAACTCATACTATTGTCACATGATTCCGTCGATTAAATCGCTTATTCTTCATGAATTTAAACCCTCGCTCATATTCTCTTCGTTAAAAAATGATCAACTGGCACTGCGCTGTCTACAGTGAATGGAGTATCTAAGTTATTGACTATTTTTTACGATGATACTTCACTTTTAATGATCGGTTAACAAAAAAAAACTCCACGTGTAGCTGATATTGAGGTCTCCAAAGTCATCGCGCTCTGAAAATCTTGGAAGAGTAATACACATATCCTTGAAATCCACCGAGAAGCAATGGTGGGCAGTATTAAAAAAATATATATGTCGATAAAAAAATGTCGCCGCACAGTTGAACCGGTTATAAATATGCAATTTGTCAAGTAACAACGACGATCGCGCGAAAAGAGATTGCATAACGATTTTGTTTTCTTCTTCTTTTTTTCATTTCTTACAACACAAGTAGCACGCGTTGTAACAATGAACGAGAGGTATGACGTTATTTTCAGGGAACTACAACTGTCAAATTATCGACTAATTAGACTCTACACAGGGCGAATCTGTCGATGAGAAAACGACCGAAGACATTGTTTGGTTCGAATTTGAGAGAAGCAGACATCACGTGATTATCGAATGACTTAATGTTGCATTTGTTATTTTAATTATGATAAATTAGCATTTCAAGGGAATACAGTGGCGAATAAACTTTGTACCTGTGTGTAAACAGTTGTACGTTATTGATCGGCAATGAAAAATTTTATTCCATAAACGAGAATAGAAAATCATTACTGCGATTAATTCTATTTAGGTGAGGTTGAATTTGTATTTTAGAATTGATTCTCGATTCATGTGAGGTAGAAATAGCCTCGACGGATCAGACGCATATCATTAACCCCCCTGGAGACGTCTCAGTGGTATAATATGCACGAGTTATGTGCACTGGTAACTGAAAAGCCACCTTGTATATATCAGCAAATACATGCGCAAAACCCAAAGCGCAAAACCATGTACGTGACACGATCCAGATCGACGTGATGTAAATACACTTTTGCCCGTCTAATATTGCGTAAATCCCTTCCTTCTCTTTATTACCAACAATCGACATATGTAAGCGACAGTTTCAACGATAATCCCATTGAAATGGTGAATATCCTTGTTGTCATTAAATATTTCTGTGACAATCGAATGCTGTAACGTTAGACTGCAAGCCAAATGAGGATTTTATGTTGAGAAAGATTAATATTTATGGTTGACGATGAAAGTTGAATCAGTGCCACCAGATAATTTCCACAACGTGTGCCGAAATCAATACAAATTTATGACGAGGAAATGTTTTTTTTTTTCATAAATGAATGATGCTATTGTTGCTCATGAATTAACATTTTGCTTCCTCATTTTACTACTTTCTACGGTTTTTTTCTGCCATGTTTTACTATATGACTATAAGTTGAAATATTATTGCAATCCTGACGCTATGTTTTTTTTTCTGATGCTCCTATATTGAAACTCTTTTGAGATATTAAATTCTTTTCAATTAATGTTCTATTGCTTATAGTCAGAATTCTATTGCAACGCGTTTGTAATATTGAGCGACAAACCCCTCAAGAGATTACAGTGGTAAAAATTCTTTGTTTCAGCAGCAAAAATTCCTGAAGAGAACAGCGGAGGACTTGGAGCCCGCAGGTGGTGGTGGTAGTGACGCGTTTGGTGAGCCTCCAGTTAAAGTTCAATGTACCCAGGGCCAGCATCAGCATCAACAGTCTCAATCGGGCACTGGTGGTCCCCATCACGGCCACAGCCAGCATCAAACTGGTAATGGTACCTCCCAGACTGGTCCCCAAGGCGGTGGAAATGGTAGCAATGGGGCTGGCTCTGGTGGCACTGGTAACGCTAACAACGAGGGTCTTACCAAGTTTCAAGTTGAGATTGTACAGCAGTTGGAGTTCACAACTTCAGCAGCTAATTCTCAGGCTCAGCAAATATCGACGAATGTCACTGTCAAAGCCTTGACTAATGCCTCAGTGAAGAGTGATCTGGTTAATTCCTCATCATCACCCAAACCGGGAATGGACAGTACAACGACGTCGTCGAGGAGCCAGAATAATGGACCTGGTGGAGGTAGTGGCGGTGGTGGAAGTGGTGGTGGCATAGGTTGTGTAGACATTGGTAATTTAGTGGAGTGCAAACAGGAGCCGGACAATGATTTTGTTGATCTCGAGCAGTGTGCAGCAGCTGTTGAAAAAGATGCTGCTGCTAATGGTGTTGGTTTTCCCGGCTTCTCAGACTTTATCGGCGATGACACTGGTGATGAGATATTTCCATCGGACGCATTCAAAGATCTCATCTCCGAGATATCAGATATTAATCCTGACTTCATGAAGGACTTTGACTTTGATGACAAGAGCGGTGATTTACTGGGCTCCAGTGGCAATACTACCGGCAATGTTGTGGGTAGTAATACGTCAGGTACAATTAATAATGGACAGATTAAGATTGAGGATGACAAGGATAGTCATCAGCATGGCAATAATGCCACGAGTAATGGTACAAATAATGGAATTATCAGATCAAACTCGAGCCCGGGTCTCGGTGGATCGCAGTATTCACCGGCACGTCTACCATATTCAGGGCTTGATTTCAAATCTGAGATGAGCCCTGCGGCGCAGACTCTGAAGCAAATGGCTGAACAACATCAGCACAAGAATCAACTTGTGCTTGGTAACTATAATCCTGCAGCAGCTGCAGCACGGGGGCCAGCGTCAAGATCGCCTTACGCCGAATTTCCACAGTTTGGTGGCAATGCTGAGGCTTATCTCGGTAGTCCTGGCAATACTGGACCAAATAATCAGAATCAAAATGCTCAAAATGCTCCGTCTTATCACAAGAGCAATAGTAATCCAAGTTTCTCGAGCCAGACTGCTAGTGATATGTTTGCTGCACAAAATCAGTTCAATTTGGATATGAAGAGGCCTCAACAGGCGGGAGGAAAGCCGAATATGCTTGGACCCACTGGCGGCTATAAGCAGCAATACTCGCCTTATGGTAGTCCGGGATCTATGCCGAATCATGGTAGTCCTGGGTACCCATTGCCACCTAGAGGGGGACAGGGCGCTGGGCCGAATCAGCCAGGCTCGGCCCAGGGACCCTTCACGAGCTCAACACCACCCAGACCACCCTCGGGACCCGGCACATCGACTTTGCAGATCAATCAGGCCCAGCAGCTCCACATCTCCAATCCCGGTCATCAGATTCAGGTAAGTTTCATCAATTTCATCTGTCTTAGATTTCGGCAGATTCATTGAAACATGATGAACAGCCGAATATGCGCTTTTTTTGTTTTACCACATGGCTGAATGAATAATTATTCATCGCCATTTCGACAGTTTTTCGTAATTTTCTGTAATTTGGCCTGTGGCATTATAATTATATTTTCATCACGCTGTGTCGGAAAAGTAACTGTTCACTCACTCTCCGCTTCGCGTCGAGTGACTAAAAAGTCCTTTTTCCGTACTGCTCTTCACTTTTCCTCGTCCGGGAATTGGTACGGGCCCTTGCCCCAACTCGAAAATGTGAAAATCACTACGGAAAAATATCGTTCCTGGGCTATCGTTATGGGGCCTGGGCTATCGTTATGGGGTTTTTTGACTCGCGTGGTTGGCCGCCTCGCCTACGGCTCGGCTTGCCAAACTCCACGCGAGTAAAAAACCCCATACCGAAAGGCCGGAAATATACTATTTCGTCACATTGAGATGAAAAATATTGTCCGTAACACGTGAAAAAAGTGGTTTTTGACTCGTGAGCCTTCGGTTCGTGATATAATTCTCCCACTCGCCAAAAACCATTTCCTTCACTTGTTACGAAATATATTATTTTGTCACTGCTGCTACGTTCAGCCCGTGTCAAAAAGTGCCTTTCGTTTACTAGTAAACGAAAAAAGGCGTCATTCGCCACTCGCTGAACATAACACCATTAAGGCCCGAGTGTAATAGTTCGTAACTTCGACATCCCCGTACCTAATTACAAGAGAACTAATTATCAAATCATAAGCAAACCTAATTTCCGACGTCCGTGCATGATTTCTGGACGTCGGGAATTATGTCTGCTCAGGATTTGATCGATATTTCACGTGTAATGAGTGACGGAGATTTCGAGGTGTTAAATTAGTACACCCGGCCCTGAACAAAAAATATAGTTCGGATATACGAACGACGGGGCGTTTCAGCTCGTGTGATTGGCAGCCCTCGGCTTCGCCCCGAGCCGCCAACTTCACACTCGTTACCACCCCGTCGCACTTGGATCGAAATATACTATTCTAATAGATTACGTAGTCATTAGTTGAATTTCAGTGAAAGTATCTTGGAAAAAACAGCGATATCTCATAAGATTTTATCATTTTTTTGGGCTGAAA
Organism: Psyttalia concolor; assembly: GCA_030522845.1. NCBI lineage: Eukaryota > Metazoa > Arthropoda > Insecta > Hymenoptera > Braconidae > Psyttalia > Psyttalia concolor. Next base: position 4,213 of record JAPYZM010010141.1, on the reverse strand, counting down.
ATAACCAGTAGTTAATTCATACACAGTAATATTCCTGCGACCCATTTATTTTCAGACGATAGAATTGCAATTTAACGATCATCGACACGTCAAAGCCGCAATTTCACAAAAAAACTGGTCAATTATAAATAAAGAACAGTATGAATGATAATTAGATAGTGCCGAAGATTTCTGAATCAATCTGGTTCTTATAAGTTACTCTGCCTATTTTCCCGACAAATTGACTCAATTATTTAATTCCATCGGGCCAACATTGCGCTCCGTCAATTGGTGAAGGCCTAAATTTCTCCGTAAGCCACCAATCGCTGAAAATGTAACTTTATCTAATTACTCTCTCTTCCATCATTGCATGACATCAACCAGATTAACCTCCAATGTGATTGGTTTAATTCACTTGCCTCAATGGAGAAACAAAAAATTGACATTTGGAAAATTGGTTTGAAATTGGTTCGTGAGTCCTCAGCGAAGCAAAAGAGTGATATCTGTTGCGTCGCGACGACTCGGCTATTTTTGTCGTCAAATGGACGGAGAGAATCGCGTCTCGCGGGGGCGAACGCCAGTGGCGCACCACCCGTGCGCAACAAGTTGTTTCCCCACTCTTCCTCTTTTCTCCTCTAAATTTTCCCCTCACTGTTTGCAATATTCTACACCGCCTCCCTCCGCCTCTCACGCGCTTGTTCACTCTTTCTCACTCACTGTGCGACTATACAACGGGTGTATACATTCACTGTCGTCACAGTGTCCTGATGCGCACCCGGCGTCGCGTCGCCTCCCCCTACCCCCTCCCGCCCTTTACTCGACCATCAAGGCAAACGTCTGCTTGATTTAACCACGTATGTGTGAAATCCGTATCAGTACTATTCAAAATAATCTCTTTTTTTTTGTGTTTATGCAACTTCATCGAGTCATATTTTGTTCATTTTCTGCTCGACTAGACACTAATAGAAAAGATTGCTTGAAAAAAATCAATTACGATTTGAAATTTATGACTCAAAATTAACACTTCCGATGAGTTTCAGTTTAACACTCTTCATGATTTCGAAAATACAAATTTAAATTGGAAACTCTTGAGTTTTGTGAAGTCTCAGTTTAAGAATTTTGAATAGCTCGAGAATAACTGGAGTCTTTAAAAGCTCTACTGGATTTTTTCCAAGTATTGAATGAAAACTCTCAGAAAGCTGAATTTTAGACCTGAAATTTTTGATGTAACGCCTCTTGAAGTCACAAATTCGGAACTTCGAAGGAGCATTTTTAGAGTTTAGAATTAATAGTTACGGAAATTCGTTAATAAAAATTAAATTATTCCATCAGTACATTATTACAAAGATATTAAAATTTAATGAACAATAGGTTTTTCCCTTTGATGATATAGACTTTTCGTGCGCTTATTTCATGTTCCAGAACAAACAAATTGAATTTATCACTGAGATTATCATTTGACACGCACTAATTCTAATTATTTCCTAAATCGAACTTACTACTCGTCTAGTCATTGTGAATTTTTGCGCGAAAAACGTCTCTATTTCATTCTAGAGAAGAAATAATTTCCACGAAAGTCATTATATGTTTTTAATTCCCTTGATTATGCAGTTGTATTCTTAAATTATCTATTCACATTCCACTCAGAATATTCTAATCAAATCGATCGGATCTTTGCCCTCCTGGTATCTCCGAGGTTCCAATCTTATTCTGTTAACAGAATTTTCAAATGAGGCAATTTCAATACTTGGAGACCGAATAGTTTATTTTCTCCATTTGTTTCCTCAATTTTACGTTGATATTTAATGGAGGGCGAGTCGTATACCACGTTCCGTCTCGGATGCAAATGTTCTGATTACACGACGAACTAACGGACAGACTCTTTGTATTTACGATTTTATGCTAATAAGACACCCGTCGCACCACCGCAACACCCCTCCAACCGGAAGTTGATGTCGTCGAGCCACTGTCCGCCAGCGTGGACTCTGATTCGGTTCAAGGGTTACATTTTTATTTCTCCTTTCCTTGTTATTTTTATTATTGACGCATTTTTTTGCATGAATGTCTCATATGATTTCTAATTGACGCACATGCACAGTAATGACACAATTATACAGGAAAAAATTCTTAATTTATCGATATTTAATTTAATCCGGGAACGAGTCAACGTCCTGGGAATGGAGAGTAACGAGTCCGGTTGGCGGAAAAAAAAATTCAGAAATCACCTAATTCGGATTTTTTGCCGTTTCTTCTCAAAATCTATTGTTTTTCCGATTAATTTTGCCGAATTTTTTCTATGAATTCTCATGCAATAACTGAAAATTTCGAATTTTTGATTATGAGATTTTCTCACATTTCCGTACAACTATCATGTAATATAAATGTCCTAAATCTATCATAAATTTCAGCCAAAAATTTCCAACTGCGTCTATTTTCTTCCCCTTTTCCCATAATTTTACATTAAAGAATAAGTGCCATAAGGAAGGGTGGCATTTTTTTCAGTATTCATAACTCAGAAACTCATTTATCAGTGCAGCTTAGATTGGACCCAAACAAGCAGTAGCGCGACAGAAGCCATTTGACAGATTACATACGACTGGTAGTCACTTCTACCAATTTCATTGGCAAAAATTGCAAAAAGTTACAAATCCCGTCAGGTTTTCTAAATAAATTTCCTCCGAGAGTACAATATGACAAAGCAATACGTTCTGTTTCATCAACAATTCAAGATATTATTGATGTACGCAATAAATAAAATGCGTCGTTTTATCCCTCCCCTTACCCCTAGCAACCAAACCAAAATTGAATTTTTACTTGAGAGAAATCTCAAAATGCGGCTTTTAAGAGTCTCAAATTACGACTAATTTAGTCTGATTCAATGTTTTTAAAAATATCAATGTAACATCTTTGAGATTTCTTACATTTTTTGCCGATGAATATTACTAATCTCTCGCGTTTTTTTACATCGCTGTAAAATTGTCACGTCGACTTGAATAATTCTGAAGAATATCAGCGATCTCCTTCCCGTCCGAAATAAATTCAAAAGAGACGCATGTGACATTCATGAGATGAAAAAATCTCATGGTAGGAATATCATACTGGTGGCACTAAAATCGATGCTATCTCGCTGCCGGGGAGATTGACTTTGTAGCTGATATGAGTCCGAGGGCGCTCGTCCTATGTACCTACAGTCGGTTGCTAACCCCACAGTGTCACCTATGTAAAACAGTGCGCTTAATTGACAAAATATTCAAATATCCCTTGTTACCGTCTAACCAGGAATGAGGGAAAGGCTTTATTCTCCGTGCATCGTTACGATGATAATTTTATGCTCTCTCTCATCTCAATGACAATAACAATGTCCAAAGAACTATCCCAAAAGAATGGAGGGAACAATAAAGTCAACATTTTTATCGAATCGTAAGAATTGTTGAGTTGAATGAGTACAGATTAGAGATTAAAATTGTTTTCGTGTTGAACATCCAAACCTTCCATAAATTTTATGTTAGAAATATTGTAGTTTTTTTGAATACAAAAATGTGGCTATTACAATAAGAATTCCAATTTTTCAATTTCTTTTGAGATTAAATAATCAGCTTGAAAATTTTCAAAGATTACTTATTTTGACTCTCCCGGCATCATTACAGTGGGAATTGTAATATCTCCTCTTAATGATATAATGGCAATGTCTCAATTAAAGATTAAAGATTCAATTGATGGTTAAATTTTGTCTTTCTGAAGAAAATTGAGTTCTTTTTGTACAAAACAATTCAGCAATTAAAACGAAAATTTTCCAATCTGTTTAGAAAATTAAAGACTTCGGGTGGAAATTTTTAACGATTACACATTCCAATTCTCCGAGCATAATTACAATGATAATTGACTGCCCTCTGGCATCGCAATGATAATAACAACAATGCTCAAAGCGAACAATAAAGTCCAAATTTTCATCGAATCCCCGGGTAAGAAAAATCTACCAGGCCAATGCCGGGCCGCTACTGGCAGCCAGAGTGCCGGATGTTGGGTGCCTTTCCCCAACCCGTACTGGCCGACATCCGGCTACATGCTGGAATGATAACACTGGGCCAATACTGGTTGTCAAACAGCGGCCGGCAGTCGGCTGCCTAACAGCGGTCGAACATAATAGCCGTAGCTCCTGCCGTCACTGGGCCGAACATCGGACCGCTCGAAATGTCAGGACCTTTTTATTAATATAAATAAGTTGAAAAAAAAA
>JAPYZM010010080.1:0-10535 GCA_030522845.1 Psyttalia concolor | reverse complement strand
CGTGATGATTGGCTCCTCCCAGAATCCATGGAGCCAACGCTGGCCACCGGGGCTTTAACCCGATCGGAACCAGCGGCCGGATTTATCTCTTTCAGAGGACTTACCGCCTGGGATAATATCTTTTTGTCATCACAGCTATCCATTTTTTTTTAAGAGTTAGGCTTCTCTATCAAATCAGCTGAAAGTCCTTGGGGATGGTCAGATATTGGCGTACCCTTACTTCGGACTACCGACTTGGACGAACTGATTCTTGGTTGGAGCTAAATACAGGATCCTTTAAGCCCCTCCACCAGCTACAAGGTGTTGCAGTTCCTAGGAGGAGTGTATGTGTGGGAGTGTGTGTGTGTCTTTGTGTGTGCGTGTGTGTTGAAAAATTTAGTTTTTACCGAACGCTCCTTTTCTGAACTTAATGAATTCCATTTCACTCAATACCTCCGTTTTCGGACCTACATAAGCGATAAATAGAAATTAAAAATTTTTCTATCGGAATGGAATTTGAAACTACAACCGACGAAGTCGCCACCTAACGCGTTACCACGGAGCTATCGCATGCAATTGTTATTAACGATCATCGGGGTGGCCCATATGAATGGTAGCTATGCGTTTTTTCACCAATACAAAATAATTGCGAATTAGTTTTTCTGAAATATCTCTAAATCTAAGAGAGATAGCGTATTTTTGTTTCCAACATTTTTTCTAGACTACCTTGTGTTCTAAAAAAAAGATCTGTTTCAAGTTGAACGTGGTTTTTCACTGTTGGAAGGACGGTCGTCGGAAGGGAAAGTGCTCTTGGAAAAATTTATTGCACACGAATTGAAACCGCAAGGCAAACCGTTTTATTTTCAATAAATAATGACTTGATGTTGCTCTAGTTGATGCACTATACAAGTGACTGTCGTTGAATATTCACGTTGGTATGAAATAATACACTGTTGATGCACAATTATTAAACATTGAAAAGCACGGAGTTGAACGATAGACGTTAACACCCTGAAATACGTTGAGATACTGTCGAGGCAGGGGGGGTCAAGTGCGACCACCCATGCCTTGGTGTCGTGAACCGACGGACCCCGGATATTTCCGAAATCGGTCGAGTACCTGACCATTGGGTAGCTTGACTTCAAACAAGATCTTCATCAAAAATGCGCAATCTTTCTCAGATTTAGAGAGATTTTAGAAAAACTAATTGACAAAATGGAAACTTTGCAACTTTCTTCTTGAAATCTCAAAATTTTGACATCTCAATGTGTGGTAATACCTTTTTTGACATCTCAATGTGTGGTAATACCTTTTTTGTAGAGTGCGTCGGAGCCTACAAAAAAGGTCTTGAGCAAAAATATACGATCTCCATTAGATTGCGATATAATGTCGAACAACGAAGTCACGTGATAAACTTTGTTTATTTTAAAAATGGAAATTTTTATGATTTACCGCATCGTCCACTGTATTTTATCATTGTTAATGTGTAAATTAGATAAACAACCTCGCACCTTACGTTTTGAAAGCCCCAATTTCGGGTTTTGAAATTGTCATTTACGATATCTTAATCTTGAAAAATACAAGATTGAGATGTCGTAGATTACGAGATTCGAACACCGTAAATTACATGATTGGAACAAGGTGAAATACGAGAAAAATCACGTAATTTACGACTTACCAAAACAGTAAATTACTTAGTAAATTACGTACTAATTGTCATTCACTTAAATTGTAAATTATGTTTTTAAATAACACGAGGATCGCCCACACTAGGCACGCGACAGTGTGTCGCTGAGTTACCGCCCGAGCGACATATGGATCTTTTCTTTGCAAGTGTGTGTAATCCAGCGTTAGTGTTCTAGCGGGTCAAGTATAATCGGCGGGATTACATGCAGCGCGCAGTGCCGTAAGGAATCACTGTGATTACACTTCAGTCGGTAGAGCGCTAACGCAGTGATTCCACGCACTTTCAATGAAAAAATTACGGTAATGGAGAATTACCGAGAGGACCTACACAGTACCCCTTGTTATGCTAGTCTTGACATGCGAGTCATTACGCATCTGCGAATTAGCAATTCAGATAAAAGAATGTCGATCAAAAAGAAGTATTATTACATAAAGTTGATTGCGACGCACGAAGAGATTAAGCATTAAACAAAACGTAAGCAGCTTTCGAAAATTTATTACGACCGGAATTGGTAGAAATTAAACAGACAGAGAAAAAGGAATAATGAGCTAAACGACGATTGTATATCTTTTCTCATACATCTTCTGTTTCACTACTCGTGTTATTCATTCGAGAGACGAACACCACACCAGAAGTTATTTGACCGGTTCCGTCTGACTATTACGCCCTAAGTATTTGTTCTCCTCGATGGTCGCTTCTACCAATTCTAGTGCTAGTATGGATCCATCCGACCACATTCTTCGTTTCTGAAGGTGTGGAAATCAAGATTATTAAGAAATTCATTAGATATTTTGAAGAAAATCACTCGAGACATTTATGAACGCCATCATCTTTGTGCCTTTCAGTAAATTTCTATGTATTTTTACTGAAAATTAACAAAGAAAACATACGTCATTTCAAGATTTCCGTTCGTGAGTAGGAGTTGCCAATTGTCCTAGTTTTCTCTAAATTAATGAATCACTGTTGTGCCAAACCTGCTATAGTTTCTCTTGGTTACTTTTTAACAAAGTTGTACTTTACCATATCCTGTCACATAATAGTATATACACTTCTCTTCTTTGGGATAAAAGTGGTGGAAAATATATTGTTTTAATGAATACGTTTTTTCCATATTAATGAAAAAATATCAATATTATGACGTCTATTATATTCCGATTTAATTATTAGGCTGTTTCCATCGAGATACGCGGTGGCGTGTCGGCCAAGTACACGTTTCAAACTTCAATCACGCACGATCATCTATACACCACACAACTTCCCATTTTTTTAATAATAGATTTACGCGAGCATTCAGATGAAAATTGGTCTTAGATACAGCATATAAATCACGTATCAGCTTTCCACTGATCAATTATCGGTTGAATTACTTGAATATTAACGAAGATATGCATCTAGCAATGAGCTATTATGCACATTTCTCCCGTTTTGATTATTTCCATCAACTAGCGGGTTACATTTGAGCCACTAAGTTGGCAGCGCGCCTCGAATTTTCATTTTTCGGGTTAAGCGATTGTCAACCGTGTAGTGCGATACATACATCATCATTATGCGATATCGTGATTGGCCACTGGTTATTAAAATAGCGGTGAATTGCTCTTTGCGTCCTCATGTTTTGCGGCAAATTCAGAAGGTCTATAGGAACCATTTTCTACCTCGGTAACAGAGGATTGTTGCGGACACCGCAGTTAAATAAGATTTTGATTACAAAGAAAACAGAAGTAATGAATATTGAATTCCACTGAGTCCGCGGAATATTCATACAACAGGTGAATGAAGGGAAAAAGCCTCCACCATAGATGGAGAAGACAATTCCACCCCTCTCATCATAGGCAAAAGAGATACACTTCTATCTTCGGAATTAGAGCAATGCGGAGCTGGTAGGCGTGACTAATCATAGCAGCTGGACGTAGGTGGAGTAAAACGTCAACGGATAGAGGGACGATATGCCTAATAAGGAAAAACCACCCCCACTTCTACCAAAAATGCGGCTACTCAAAGGACGGGTAGCCACCTGCCCTTGGTGGTTAGAAAAATCAATAGAGATCTTCATGGGTGGGATTTTTAGATAGATAGATAAACTTTATTGTTTGGAAGTTTAAACAAATAAATTTACAGTAGAGAGTAAAATAAACAAGAAAAAGAAAATAAAATAAAATAGAGTAGAAAAATAAATGAAATACTGAACAAGGCAGAGTAGGTACATAAAATACGCACAACGCAAAGAAAAGCAATACAAGAGAGTGTCAACTCCGATTTTCTGAAGCCAGCAGCCAGGACCTGGTCTGACGTCGGAAAGCAGCAGATGAAGGGAGGTTCCTGATGGCAGGCAGGATGGTGTTCCACAGCTCGGGGCCAGCGACAGCAAAGGAAGCTCTGAAGGATTCTGTCCGAAAATTGGGCACCACTTGCACCTGCTGAGCCAGAATAGCACGAAGAGGTCGATTCGAGGTGAAGGCAGTCAGGAGTTCAGCAAAGTTCTCCGGAATACCAGGGCTTAACATTTGGTGAATGAGGGTGGCGATGATGGAATCACGATATGCGGAGATGGAGAGCCATCCAAGACTGCGCCTGCCTGACGAGATCGGGGGATTTCTAGGAAGCCCAGTCACATACCGCACTGCTCGATCAATGAGGCGCTGGAGCTTGATATCCAGCACTGAGCCAAGTCCCGGAGAACAGCCACGCAGTAAGAAATGTGAAGAAGAATGAGGGCACTGACCAGCAATTTCCGGAGCCATACATCAGTATACCTTCGGAGGCAGTATAACTGATAGAACGCAGAATTTACCCTGGCGGTAACCTGGTTGACATGGTCACGAAAAGTCAGTTTGCTGTCAAAGATGACCCCCAAATTGCTAACACTGCTAACCAACTCGATGGCAGCTCCAACGTCAATATTATTGATGAAGCGTTTAGCTCCCAAATTCATGGCTTTTGTCTTACTCACGTTCAGCAGGAGGTGATTCACCGAAGCCCACTCCTGAATCCTAGCAATGTTTTTGATTAGGCGCTCGATGCCCAAGCACGGCTCGGAGAGGACACAATCCAGGTAGATTTGCACGTCATCAGCATAAAGCAACTATCGAGCCTCGTGAATGCAGCTGCCAATGTCATTAATAAATAAGGAGAAAAGCAGCGGCCCGAGGATAGATCCTTGGGGAACTCCAGCATAAGTTTGCAGGTGACAAGATGATCCATTATCCCCCTTTACTGCCTGGGAACGTCCGGTCAAGTACGAACTAAGCCAGGCCACAGCATCAGGAGAAAAACCAAACCAGGCGAGTTTAGCCAGGAGTAGTGTGTGAGACACTGTATCAAAAGCCTTGGAGAAGTAAAAAAGGACTAAGATGGTAACTCTCCGTTCGTCAACACCCCTTCTGATGTCATTGACAAGTCTCAACAACGCCGTCTGAGTGCTGTGGCTCCGCCGGAATCCATACTGGCGAGGATCCAACAACTGTTGCTCCCGAAGAAAGGTGGAAATTTGGGAGTGCACCAGTCTCTCAACAACCTGCCCTAGGAAGGGCAGCAATGCGATTGGGCGGTAGTCAGACGGATTTTTAGGCGCCGGGATCTTATTAACCGGGACTAAAATAGCCTTTTTCCAGACCCTAGGGAAGACACAGCTCTGAAAGGACTCATCTATGATAGCGTGCAGGATGCCCTCTACTGCTAGGAGGGAGTTGATAATCATTTTCCGAGAAATTCCGTCAGCACCAACAGCATTAGATGTAATAGAGGTTACAGCCAGCTGGACGTCACGCAACAGCCAGCTGGACGTCACGCAAGATCACCCAAGAGAAGGAAAACTGCAGATCAAGGTTAGCTACGTTAGTAAAGGCAGCGGGCGGCGAATGCCATGCAGCATCCAAGCTCACATCCGGCCTGACGTCCGCCGGTACACGTGCGACGGCAGCAAAGTGGACATTTAGGACATCAGCAGCAACAGTGAGCGCCAAACGTGACCCAGGGATAAGAGCAAGGTGGCGAAGCTCATTCCACAACTTCCGACCAGAGAGACTAGAGAGTCGGGAGAGGTAGTAGTTTGAGCGAGCCGTCGCCAGCGTGAAAAGGTGAAGACGCTTGGCCAGTCGGAGTTTAAGGAGCCTCTCGGATGTCCGGCGACGTTAGAACCTACGGTGCAAATACTGTACATGCCGATAGGACAGCTTCAGGCTATCATCAAGCCACGGAGCAACCTTGGTGGAGTTAACAGTCAGTTTCCGAGAAAATGCATAGTCGTCCACCAGCCCCATGAAGGTGTTAGAGAAGGTCTTAACTAGCTCATCAATGTCAGGAGGATCAGTTGGACGGATGCGCTGAAGAACCCGCTTGAAACTATCAATGACATCTGCATCCAGGAGACGCGATAAGGTGCGAGAGAAGATGATAGCCGCATGAGGTTTGGAGCTACCAGAGGCAAAGGAGGCAGAGATCAAGTGATGACCAGCAGCCATGAGACAGCTAGAGGTGAACCAATGAGTACCGGTGTCACTCTCATGGGTTAGACCAAGGTCCAGCCAGGTATGTGACATGAGGGTCGCGTGAGTCACTCCATGGTCCACAAGCTGCAACGATAAGTCACTCATCAGCATATGGACATACCTGGCATCAGGATTTCGAACGTCAAGTTGGTCAGCATTGAAGTCACCTATGATGATTTCGTGACTGAAGCCATCCAGAGCCGTTGAAAAGACCTCGAGAAAGTTCACAGGGAGATAGAATGGAGCGCCCGGTGGACGGTAAACAGCACCAACGAAGATTGGCAATGAACCCTCCACCCGTATCTCACAGAAGGGATATTCGACATGCCCAGGTTTCCTTGCCCAGACAGTCTCAGAGGCAGAAATGAGCGAAGCATTGACACTGGTATGATAGTAGATGGCAACGCCGCCACCGTACCCATTACGATCACATCTGAGAATATTGTAGTGAGGAAGGTTGAGGACAGAACTGGGAATGGTGGAGGATAACTAGGTTTCAGTGACTACGATGACATGGTAGACAATTGGTTGCATGTTAAGAAAGCTCTTAATAGTATCGAGTCGGCACCGGAGAGAATTGACATTCAGGCAGCAGGCATTGAAGTCTTGAACAGCAGAAGATACAGAAGTAGTAGTTTCCAGGGTCGGGGGCAGTCGAGAGTCCACAGAGCGGTGGCAGGACGAGGCTGAGGTTGACGATCAAGAGACAGGGGTAACATGCAGCTCAGAAATCTTCTCAACCTCAATACTAGAGTTGATAGAGTACAACAAGTCCCCTTCTTTGAATTTGGCGTATACTACATCATTTCTTGTCCAGATGAATCTGAATCCACGGGCTTTCAAGACAGCTCTGGCATGGCCCAACAGTTTGAACGTCTTGGAAGAGACCACTCATTCACATTGATCACGAAATCGCCACCATTCACACAGTCTGGGCAAGATGGTGGTGGCAGACCACCATCCAATGTCCGAGAACATCAGCTTGCCACGCTTCCTTTTGGCATTAATGATTGAGAGGGCCAGCTCAGCGGAAGCAAGCTTCAGCCCAATTGATACACGCGACCGAACAGCACCACCTGATAGTCGACGAGTGGCAGCAGAAGAGGCAGAAGCAGCAGATACCGACGTGCTAGGGGATTTCCTCATGAAACGAGAATCCACAACGTCCGAGGGGTCAAAGTCAGTTTTCAGTACCTTCAGAATAGCTAAGGCCAGCGGCAGGGGCTCAGTAAGATCAGTACTATCAGGGAAGCCAGAGATGAAAATTTCAGTAAAGGGTTGCTGATGCCCGGCGATACGTTGGAGGCTGATAGAGTTAGAGTTTACGGCCGTGACCACACGACGAATTACGGCCGGGTCCATAGAAGAACAAGAAGGAGAAATAGCAGCAGTAGACGCAGAGTTAAGTTGAGCAGAAAGTTCAGTGACCGATTTCTGCAATCCACGAATCTCTTCACGCTGCGTAGCCACATTCGACTCAAGATCGTCCATGCGTTTGAAAAGGACAGGCAGTTGGTCAAGAGCAGAAACCTTCGTCTTCACAGCATCCAGTTCTGATTGGACAGAGTCGAGTTTGGTGGAGAGGACGTCCAGGTTCTCAGTACGCCTAGTAATAACCCCGAGGGCTTCGAGAATGAAAGCATTAGTGGATCTGGACGGATTTTCAGGTGGACCAGGGAAAACCGGGGAGTGAGCAATTATATGAGGGCTCAAACCACTAGCAGAGCGGGATGTGCTGGAGCCAGTAGAGCTAGTAAAGGTTAAGCAGTTTCGCCTGCCAGGTAAAGGAGAGGAGATCCCTTTATCATAATAACAGGGCTGACATACCCTGATCTTAGCTCCGTTTGCGTTGGGAACCACCTGAGTCTTCATGCAAACCTGATGAAAGTGCAGATCACAAGTACGGCAATGCACCAATTTGCCACCACCAGCACGCTGGCACTTGCCGCAAGTAATCTTCTCATCAGCCGTGTTGTCGGTTGAAGAAATGTTAAGTAACACGTGAGGCCAGAAGGCAGCTTCCCAGTAAGCAAGGCAACAGTGGTGATGTTGCTCCAGTCGATCACGTGCCCACGGTCGGTAAGTAGCCGGGAGATTGAGTTCTACTCAGCCACGCACCAGCCAAATAATAGTAGTCAGTACTCACCAGGGGCCACTCAGCAACACAGAGAGGTAGCGAAGGTGACATGCGAGGCAAGAGAGACAGCAATAGAGTGCAAGCGAGACAGGCAGGACAGAAGATGAGGTTATGTTGGCAGCAGAACTCGTCAGAATCAAATTATACAGTAGAGCAATCAAGGCCGTGAGAATAATCAATCACAGGCGTCGATTGCATATAGGTGCATGCAGAGATCTGTAAGAAAGACCGCCCAGAGGTTGACAAAAATGCAGAAACTGGTGTAAATGGAGAGCGTGCAAAAAGCTTCTTAGGTACTTACAGCGCCACGTGAGAGGCTCGGAGAGGATCGGATAAAACCAAAGAAGAAGGCGGAGAAACAGGTGTCCCATGAAAACGTGGGGGTTCCTTCTCCAACTAGGTTCCCCCACATGGAACCACAGGGTCCATATTGTATGTACCATGAAATTTCGTGATGTGACCATCGTAAAACCCGCCGATTTGACAGTAGAACTGTCATATTTATGGGTCCGCATGTTAGAAAACCACTGAATATTCAGTAGTTCTAGGGAATGACATAAAAAGCAACCTAGTTTGGATGAAATGATTAGAATCAACCAGAAGGATCACCTGGAGTTGGAGTTATCCTACCAACTCTGTGGAAAATAACGACATGTTTATGACCCCTCGTGATGCCGAAAAGTTGACCTATTTCCAAATTTCTGAGGAGAACCAAAGCATGCGAGCTTATGGGAGCCAAATCATATAAAAGGGGATGATTTCGGCGTTTCGTCCTCAGTTCCGGATCTTCAGTCAACGCTGTTATCACCAGTGGTTCCCGAAGTCGTCCTTACAAGAGCCAACGCCCAGTTCCTGAAGTCCCTCTGCAAGTGCTAACACTCAGTTCCCAGTGTTCAGTACTCAACCACGAATCTTCAGTGCTCAGTCTTCAAGTCTCCTCAAACATCAATTTCAGCCGCCTAAAGGTTGCGGAGTCAACCAATCATCGGTTTGAAAATCCAGAGACAGCTCATCCCTACAACACGGTTTGCGATCGTCAAGTTCAGCCGGTGTCAAAGGTTGCGGAGTCGACCAGTCATCCGTCTCCAACTTCATCAGCCTAAACACCCAGCCGGGTCAACGCTGAGCCTCATTCGCAGAACCCTGTCAGTTGGCTTAGTCATCAGGGTCTCCAGGTTCAATCACTGCAGAGACAAAGACCATGGGCTCCAATCAAGTAAAGTCGCCCCCCGTGGTATAATCGACTCTACCGAGCTCCGAGTTACGAAGGGTTTCCCAATCAACCAACTCATTGCATTGGTTGACTGTTTCAACTGGTCCAGTACCATCAACTACATCAAGACCATCAACCACATGAAGACGATCCACATCATCAAGACTATCAACACTATCCAGCCCTAGTCAGCGGTACTGCCAGTACCTGAGACTACGCTTCACACCGAGTCAGCACTCCCGACGGCAGCCTTCCACACCCCTCCATCTTCAACTCACAAGGAAGTGAGAGCTTCCAGCTTGGGATCAGCGCATCAGCATCCAGAGTCAACGCCATTGAGTGATCGTACCCTCCCCCTTTGAATTTTCAACAACTGTAAGTCATAACATGACACAATTTACACTACTCTTTTTTTTCACTTTCACACATACTCCTCGGTTTTATCTTGGATCTCACGTGTGTCATTTCCCAATTTAAAATAAACTATTCATTTTCTGTAAAACAAAAAGGGAATATAGGGTATTCTTTCTCACTCATCTTAGTTTGACTCCTGCGTATGATTATCCACGGTACACCTTAGTGTTTTGCCTCACACAATCAGTTCCCAACCTCGAGAATTATTTCTCAAAAGAATCTTGTCGGTCACTACCTGTTTTTACTAGTCACGGTCCGGTCAACTCAAGGGGTCCTCTTTTGTATACCTTTTCGAGTCACCAAGTGACACTGTGTCCGCAACAGGATTTAATAATTTGCCAGGCGAGCGATTTTGCGCGTTTTTGCCTACATAAAACTTTTTTTTTATCCCATTAGAGAGCGGGCGATACAATGAATTGTGTATAGATTTGAGAACACAAACGCGGCGCTGTTTAAATTGAATCATCCAGGTAAGTAAAATATAGCTGAAATAATTTTTAAGCTGCTGAATTAACAAATAGTTTATTTGTGGGTATGTAATAATAATAATGGATAATTGTAAGATTTCATTTGTCTAGTTGATCAACAATAATTGGATCAATGCACGTACACGTATTCCCG
>JAPYZM010010029.1:0-14543 GCA_030522845.1 Psyttalia concolor | reverse complement strand
TTTTTTTTTTGAGAATTTTTCTTAGAGCGACAATTGTTTACAAGAGAAGAAAAAAAATCATTTTCGACAACGGCTGTTGGATTTTGAATAGAAACCAAAGTAAAAATATATTTTTTTCAATTTTAACAAAACTTGAAATTATCTAAATCTGATTTTGGCAAATTTCTGGGAAGAAAATAATTTTTTTGGAGCAAATTCCCTGCGGATTTTCTAGATTATCATGTTCGCGGGAAAATGCCGTATGCCAGGAGAAAAAAATCCGATTAACGACAACAGCTGTCGACTTTGAGTTTAAAAAAATTGCAAATAAATGAAATAGACGACTCAATTACCAAATTTTCGATTTTTTTTTTGAGCATTTTTCTTAGAGAGACAATTGTTTACAAGAGAAGAAAAAAAATCATTTTCGACAACGGCTGTTGGATTTTGAATAGCAACCAAAGTAAAAATATATTTTGTTCAATTTTAACAAAACTTGAAATGATCTAAATCTAATTTTGGCAAATTTCTGGGAAGAAAATAATTTTTTTGGAGCGAATTCCCTCCGGATTTTCTAGATTATAATGTTCGCGGGAAAATTACGTATGCCAGGAGAAAAAAATCTGATCAACGACAACAGTCGTCGACTTCGAGTGAAAAAAAAATTGCAAATAAATTTCATAAACCATCGAAACTTGAAATTGGGTAAAGTGGATTGAGCCTGGAATTGCGCCGAGAAATCATGGTGGACGAGGGTAGTGGTGATGCCCCGATAGTTCACAATTACAAAATCATTGACAGAATTTTAAATCGGTAATTGGACAAATCGTTGGAGCGATAGAGGCCGTAGTTAATGCTTGTGTAAGCGGTGCTCCAAAATCCATCGGTAATTTCGAGTTATCCCCTACGGTAACAACTGCACCTCGCACCTGTTGTGGTCCACAGCATCGACGATTTACGATCTGTCGTCCGTATGCAATGTACAGTAACAACAAAACGCGCATACGTGGGATGATGGAAGTGGATATGAGATCCCATGTTATTTGGGTATACAAGGTACAATGCTATTTTCGTGTCAACGTCGCCAGTCACGTGATGATTCAGAGGCTAATTATATTTCCCTGTTTTTTTTTTTATTCTTTTCGATGACGTCGGGACAATTTTCGAGTGAGTGGAGAGCTCTCGAGCTACTTTTCCTGAATTACTGCCGCATTTATCTCACCGAGAGAACGCGTCTCCCCATTCCCTCCCCCTCCCGCTCTCTTTTTCAATTAACAAAACACTCTAATTTTTAAGAAAGTCCATCCCCACTCTTTAATATTTTTTTTCTCCCCGGAAACACTCGGGAAGAACTCGCCAGCATTACCAAAAATTACGAACACGTCTCGACAATTTTTAATGAGCGGTAGACAAATTAAAAAATTTTTTTTTGTCTTTTGTTGGAAGAAAAAATCTCACGGATTTCGAACGATTTCATTAATTGTTAAATTCATTTATCCTTCGAGAAGGCTAATTATTATGGCTAATTTGGTTTTGATAATTTTTTTGAATTGGAAATGTTCGCATTTTTCAATTGAAAAATAATCATTTCGTCGGGAGGGCCGGGTCAATTGTCCAATCTCCAAAAATCCATAAATTTCCATTCACTTATCCATTACTAACAAATCTCATGCATAATAAAATTACGGAGAAACTTCGGACGGAGATCGCTCGTTAACACTTCACCAGTTAATGGAAATGAGTTTCATCCGTTAGAATTTTTGGTGACATTTGAGCAATTGGAAGACGAGTCACGAGCCGCCGAGACAATTTTCCCGGGTTAAGAATAAATTTTCTCGACTCACCCGAAATGTAGGTTTTCATGGGAACAAAATGGCTCCCAATGGCAATGGATGCGCCCGAAAAATCCGAATTAACAGAAAATCCGTCATGAACTCTTCAACAAGTGCTGGCAATTATTTTTGAATGGAAATTAATGGGGGCCATTATCTCCATTTGCCTCAATATATCCATCAGCATGAAAAAACCAAATTTCTCACTCGGTCTATTCACTTTTTAGTCGTATATCGAGACGCATTCGACCAAAACCGATTCATTGCCTGCGGTTTCCACCCGGATATTTCCTTGACTATCCAATGAACCCATTTTCATCGCTCCATTCATTTACGCTGCGCCGATAATCAATTCCCTCGAATTGGAAAATTATTTTTTCTTATATAACACGTGCTATTCATATTTCTCGATTGATAAATAATTATCAACCCCCAGGAGCTGAATAAAATCGTTTCTCTTTCATCATTACTAAAAAGAACTTCATGAATAATTGCTCATCACGCTGTGTCGAAAAATTATGCTCGTAACTCGTGAAAAAAGTGGTTTTTGACTAGTGGGATTATATCACTCGCCTTCGGCTCGTGATATAAACCTCCCACTCGCCGAAAACCATTTTTTTTCACTTGTTCCGAAATCTACTGTTGACTGCATTTTTTTGTTTAAAAAAATTGATCGAAGCAATCGCTTTTCCCCGTTCACTAAAGTAAAACCTCCTTCTCTACACGATGAGAAATATTCGATTAAAGCCACAGAAGAATTTCCCTATTTTTTGGAAATCTGTAAAATCCAACAGAATTAATAGTATATTTCGTAACAAGTGAAAAAAAATGGTTTTTGGCGAGCGGCAGGTTTCACGCGAGTCAAAAACCACCTTTTTCACGAGTTAAAAATATAATTTTTCATCACGCTGTGCCCTCGCCTTAGGCTCGTGATATAAACCTCCCACTCGCCAAAAAAACATTTTTTTTTACTTGTTCCGAAATATACTATTTCATCTCAATGTGTCGGAAAAGTAACTTTTCCGACACATTGAGATGAAAAATATTGTTCGTAACACGTGAAAAAAGTGGTTTTTTGACTCGTGGGATTATATTTCATCTCAATGTGTTGAAAAAGTACGCGAAGAGGAGAGTGACTGGAAAGTTACTTTTCTGTCACAGCGTGATGAAATAGTATATTTCGTAACAAGTGAAAAAAAATGGTTTTTGGCGAGTGGGACGTTTATATCACGAGCCGGATGCAAGTGATATGATCACACGAGTTAAAAGCCACTTTTTCACTAGAGAGTAACTTTTCCGACACAGCGTGATGAAATAGTATATTTTGTAACAAGTGAAAAAAAATGGTTTTTGGCGAGTGGGAGTTTCATATCACTCGCCTTCGGCTCGTGATATTATCCCACGAGTCAAAAACCACTTTTTTCACGAGTTACTTTTCCGACACAGCGTGATGAAAATATTTATTCAATATTCATTTTATAAAAAAATTTTTCAACCCGCCCAAATAAACAACCAAACTATCCCGATTTTATCATCTCCACTACCCTCTCAATAATTATCCGATTTCAAAAATTGTTTAGAATGCGGAATAAAGCGTAACGACTCATAAAAAATAAAAAACTTTTCATTGAAAAAGTTTTTCGGTCTCGTATTGATAGAAAAGCGGGTGAGAGGGCAACTCTTGGCACAATGTAGTCAAAACTTTTCATGAAATTCTCGTTCTTTTGACGGTTTTCTTCTGTCTCAATTCCCAGGCAATTCATCTCTTTGTGCTCTACCGTTCGTCCGTCTCTCCATTCCCCCCCCCCCTCCTATTCCGCCCCTTGACATTTACCACCCCCCGCATGTCCGTCCCTCTTCTCTTTGCCCGCCATTTAATGCCGTTCGTTTAATTAATTTACAGATAAAAAAAGGGGGCCGCAGACGGGGGTGGGGGGTGGGTGGGTGGGCTGGGGGGGCTTGGAAATAAAGGAGAACAGGGGGAGATAGTGACTGTACTTTGTGGCAATCGGAATTGCTCGGGTGTGACAGAAGAGGAAGTCAAGATAAAACCTGGAGGCGGTTAAGGGTGAGCAAATCAGCTGGAGTGGGGTCCCCGGTGGACTCGGGCGGTGGTGGGGGGTGAGGAACTGCCAGTGACTCGCTATGAACGCCAGCGTCAACGTCGAGAGGAATTCCTGGCGGTTACCACCTGATGAGACCGTCCAGGTGGCCGATCCTCGCACGAAGGATGAAGTCAAGGATGTGAGTTTAATTTGAATAATTAGGGGGAGGGGATTTTAATTATTTGCATATATAAAAAGCATTTTATCGATCCATTCGGGGCCTACAAAGAGACTGTGTTCCTTCTCAATTTTTAAGTACAAAATCCGTTAATAATAAAATAAATATTATGAGTACCGAAGGGAGAATTCATTTTAATTAACATTTATAAATTCGATCTTGTTTTCAATTTTTTACTATAATGTCTTGAAGACAATTCAATTATTAATAATTGAAAAAAATATATAGTAAAATCGCTCGATCGCTCACATAAAAAAAAATTGAAAGTGGATTATACAAATAAAATAATTCCATTTTTTCATACAAATTATTCTCTCCAAACAATTAATTTCAATTTCTATCGAAAAATTCGTCACCTCCTCAATCTCATTAAATAACAAACATGCAATAAATGTATTTATTCAGCAAATATGAGTTTAATTTGCATAATTAGGGAGGGAGGATTTTATGTATTTGCATAAATAACGCACTAAAAGAGACTTTGTCAATTTTTAACGACAAAATCCGTTGTCACTAAAATCAATGCTTCAAGAAGTGCAAATAATTGTCAATAAATAATTTCAATAATTTTTGAAGCGGAAGAAAAATCGCCAGTCGATTCAATCCTCCAATCACTAATTACCTTTTTTATTAAATCAAATTATGAGATCGGATTGAGGAGGAAGGGGTGGAGGCCAACGAGACTTTTGATGGGTCTTTTAAAGAGAATTTTCAACGAATAATTGTTTTAATAAGGTACTTACGCCTGGCACCCCACGAATGTTACTACCAAACTGTTTTTATTGTCTCCACTCTCACTGGTTTTAACGAGATTCCTCTCCCATTGGTTTTAGGATCTCTATGGTGACGGTGGTCACAACTGGAGAAGTATTATATTTTCACTTCTCGTAATTGGATTTGTCATTGCTGGCATAGTTACCGCAATTTACCTTCTCGGGTGAGTGTTATTATTACTTTCCTCACGGCTTGTTAAATCCTCGGGGAGGGGGGATGAATGTTTAATGAAATTACCAATTTTATTCGTTAAATATCCGGAAGACGAGGGGAAGGGGAGAAATGAGATTACGTTTACAATAAAACAAAAAAAAATTATCATTTCGTGAGTGTCTCCCAATTAAAAAACTATCCAGGCAACTAAAGAAAAAGGTTTAAAAATATTTAAAAAAAAAAATCGTCTGAACCTGGGAAATGATCTCCGGAAAAACTTTGACCCCCTGAATTTCAAGGAACGAAGTGACAATTATTTTGAGAGTAATAAAAAAAATTGGGGGGTCTGGCTGGGAATGTCGGGTGGCTATTGATGATTTTGATGCTGTAAAGACATCTCTTGACGAAGTCACTTAATTAGGAGCTAACGAGGATTGTGAATAATTCAAGTGAGCCGGGGGGGGGGGGGGGGAGGGGTGGGGGTCACTCCTGATATAACTAATTCAACGAGTTCAATGGACAAAATTAATTCAGGTATGTCGACGAGCTTTTGTACTGGAGCGGTAGACGTCTCACACTTGAAGAGTGCCTTCGAGATGACCTTTCGCCACAGCGGTTGCCACCCGCCTGGGTATCTCATGACAAATTCGTTTATCAAGCGGACGATGGCTCATTAGCCCTCCTTGATACACTCAACAACTCCGTAGCGCTATTAGTATCCAATCATACACTTGTAAGTACTGGTGAGCTTGATGATCGAGGCTCCACATGTGGGAAATAATTCAAGGGCCCATACCACACGCAGAGAAATATTTAATAAAAATTGAGGAGCACCTGTCGTTATCTGATTATTGTTAACTTGCCGATAGGAAGTTATTGGTTTCACCCCAAAAATGAAAATCGTTAATTTTGGGAAATGTCGACGTTTCATGACCTGGAGAAATCCCCCAGATGTTTTTTATCGAGTTGTGTGTGTGTGTGTGTGTGTGTGTGTGTGTGTGTGTGTGTGTGTGTGTGTGTGTGATCACTTTTTTTTGTTCACGCTCCCAGACGAGCGGATAGTGCGATCGGAATAATTTTGGTGGCGGTCGATAGATCTCATCGAGGACAAGATCGGATTAGTTTGGGAGCGAAATCCCCCCACCCCATTTTGAGTTTTTTAAAAGATAAGGATTAGAAGAAATTTTGATTTTTCAATTTCTATCGATCACGCTCACGCCCAGGCGTGTCATCCGATCGAAGGGATTTCGATCGCGATCGATAGGCATTGACTTTGTCTACATCCCATTCAAACGGGAGTAAATTCCCCCCAGCCCTTCAATTTCTAGGTTTATATTTCAGTCTATCGGGAGGTTCGTTACG
The DNA here is from genome assembly GCA_030522845.1 of Psyttalia concolor. Classification (NCBI taxonomy): domain Eukaryota; kingdom Metazoa; phylum Arthropoda; class Insecta; order Hymenoptera; family Braconidae; genus Psyttalia; species Psyttalia concolor. Next base: position 8,160 of record JAPYZM010010029.1, on the reverse strand, counting down.
AGGCTCGTCAAGGGCCGAATAAAAGAAAAAAATGGCGTTACGAATTGTGGTGAGAATTAGTCGGGAGGATAGTAGTTCAACGCAACAACAATGGGAGTGAGCGTAGCGAGCGACAAACAACCCCGACCAATTTTTCATTAAATGTTTCTCTACGTGCGCTATTTGTTATTGAAATATTTTTTAGCATTTCATTTTTTAAGGGAACGTAAGGGGACATTTGGGAACACTTTCTCCTGTTAATCAATAAATTGATGTAATTAAGAATATTTGCACAAAAAAATAGATAAAATGAGGAAAGCGGAGAATTAATTTGCGGATGTGGCGAAAATAGGTGGCCCACTTGACGGACAATCCAGCTATACATTAGCTCGATGAGAAGTAAAAAAAAAAAAGTGGCAATACCTCTGATCGATTGGCTTTTATTATTCATCCAGACGTGTCTGGAGGTGCTCATCAATCCTTGAATCATCAAATCTGATTATTTTCAGAGACAGTTGAACGTTCAAGGCTACCAGTGTAGCACTAATCTTCGTTACGTACTGTTCAAGCACGATGTCAAGCCAGTGAGTATTTATCATACTGTTGGGGATACTCATGTAATGGTCTATTGCACCTGTAAATTGATCTTACCAATTGCAATGCACCTGCGCAAGCGTCGTCATGGGTTACATTGTAAGGAATTGAGGATTTAGGGCATCTTTCAAGCTCCAGACCGGCCGCGGCGAGAACAATTTTCTCCCGCTGGGTTTTTTTTTTTCAATACTTAATATTTCTTTTTTTAGACTTAAAAAAAAATCTAAATTTGAGGTCACACGTCCGGAAAACATTTCTCGGCCAATAGAAAATCTCTGCCTCTCAGATAATTCCGGAAATCTGGACAAAATTTTTAAAAGCATTTTTTTTCATTCATTAAAACAATTACCAAAATTTGTTTAAAAATTTGAAATAATTTGGACTTGTCAAAGACAATTGATTCACATTTTTGGAACCCGTATCGACAATAAAAATTGATAATTGAGAGAGAAATATTAATCCCATAATTTTCCTGGAATTTTTCGTATTTTCATTTTTGCCACGTGAGTCTACCAATTTTTCCAAAATATCTTCGACTGATTTTTTTTCAACTTAAAAATACTTTTTTAGACTTTCAAAAAAAAATGTAAATTTGAGGTCACACATCCGGAAAACATTTCTCGGCCAATAGAAAATCTCTGCCTCAGATAATTCCGGAAATCTGGACAAAATTTTTAAAAGCATTTTTTTTTCATTCATTAAAACAATTACCAAAATTTGTTTAAAAATTTGAAATAATTTGGACTTCTCAAAGACAATTCATTCACATTTTTGGAACCCGTATCGACAATAAAAATTGATAATTGAGAGAGAAATCTAAATCCCATAATTTTCCTGGAATTTTTGGTCTTTTGATTTTTGTCAGTTGACTTTTCGAAATTCAAATTTTCCTAATTTTTCCAGGTATTTCGAAACACTTTCACCGCTCTTTATACAGTCTACGACGTCACGAACGAGTAAGTCTAGTCTTTCAGAATTTAAAAGTGATGAATTGATGTTGGAGGGGGTGAAGAAGGGATCAATCAGAGGTGACGATGAATTGATGAGAATTTTTGTCCCGCAGTCATCACACACCTCTTCGTCTTCACGCATCTCCACGAGTACAACAGACACGGCTGCAGTATGTCGCCTGGTTGGGCAATACAACGTCATTACTGATGATATCTGATAACAATATATTCTTAAGGATGTCGCCAACGGCGCCCGTAGACAAGAGACTGACTGACACTGGAGTGCCTGGAATTATTTACAACGGTGTACCAGACTGGTTATATCAGGAGGAAGTACTACCAAAAGCTGAAGCATTGTGGCCGAGTCCCGATGGACAGCGAGTACAATTCAATTATTAGAAAATGACAGAAAAAATTATTCGAAAATCGCTTCGCTTTTACATAAAAAAAAGAGCAAATGTCGTATACAAATCAGATAATTGATTTTTTTTAATACTAATTATTCTCTTGAAAGAGTTTATTTTGATATCAAAAAATTAATTATAAAAAAATCAGGTGGACAGGGTTTTTATAGCCCACATTTAATGATACCAAAGTGAGAAATTATTATTATTTATATTAGCAAATTCAGTTCATTTTTTTCCAGTTTTTTTAAAATAAAATCCCTCGAGTACAATTTGATCATCAGAAAATGACAGAAAAAATGATCCAAAATTGCGTCGCTCACATAAAAAAAGGAGCAAATGTCGGATACAATAAAAATAATTGATTTTTTAAAATACTAATTATTCTCTTGAAACAGTTTATTCGAATTTCCATCCAAAAACTTTTAACGTCAGCGATTGCATTAATTAAAAAACATGCAATAAATTTAGTAATTTAGCAGTTCGAGAGCACGGATTACCCATCTCATCCGAAGTAATGTAAAAAACTTAATTATAAAAAATCCAGGTGAATAACGATTTTATAGTCCCGATTTAATGACACCAGAGTGAGAAATAATTTTTATGAGTATTTTTAAATTCGACCCATTTTTTCCAATTTTTTTGTAAAACCCTTGAGTCCAATTGGATTATCAGAGAATGAAAAACAAAATTACAGCAGAATCGCTTCGATTACATAAAAAAAAAATTATACACAAATAAAATAATTCAATTATTTAAAACTCAACTCACCTCATCAATTTCATTAATTAACAAAAACCCAATAAATTGACTAATTTACCAATGTACCCGCGAGAAAAAAAATCTGCGACAAAATCCGCGAGCTCGGATTACTCATTTAATTTGAAGTAATGTAAAAAAATTAATGAGAAAAAATCCAGCTTACAAACTGCAATGAATCGTTCCCGCAATTCTTGCGCAATGAAAAATGATGAATCCGCTTCTTTTCGATATGAGTCAGGATTTCTGAGTCCCAATTATCCAAAAGCACATCACTTACCCTCCCCCCCCCCCATTGAAGTACTAATGAAAAGAAGCTCACTCATCCGCCGAAGATTCCACTAATGAGAAATTCATTCTAAAGGTAACGACTCTCCAATTCCCCTGGTTTGGTAATCCAACGGGCTCGGACGCCGGCAGTTCGAATCCATCTGGCATACCGCACAGAATCACCTTTCCACCCTCCAAGTCAGTGCGTTATCCCACTCCAGGCTCATCAAATCCCGAGGTCACTCTGTGGCTAGTGGATCTCAATAATTCCACCGACAACTCTAACGAATCATTAATATCGGAATTTTCACATGCACCTGTTAAACCACCGGCTGTATTCGACGGCCAGTAAGTTCCTTGGCAAATTTTTTTCCCCCTCCCGATTATTCAAAGCCCGATAGATAAATTTTTCCGGGGATGAAATAAATTCCACAAGTTAATTACTCAGTTCACTCCAGTTTTTAGAATTTTTTTTCCCCCCCTCAGACGGAAATATTGGAATGCAATAACCGCAGGGAGAGGAATTGTTCAATAAAAATTAGGGAGTAATTAATGAATATTTTGGGCCGTGGAGAACTCCGAGTGAAATTTGTTTGAAAAAAAATCCCTCCCGCGCGATAAATAGTATATTTAGTAACGAGTGAAAAAAAATGGTTTTTGGCGAGGGGGAGGGTCAACCGGGGTCAGTCCTATAGACACCATCCGTTTCTCACGTCTTGTTGATTATTATTATTTCATTACCTGTATCTTTAGACTAACGCTTCGGCGAATAAACCAGTTAATTGTTTAATGGCCTAGTAGTGATTTGTTTCTCTCGACAACAACCACAAATCACAGATTGGTACCTTGCCTTCGGCTCGTGATATAAACCTCCCACTCGCCAAAAACCATTTTTTTTCACTTGTTACGAAATATACTATTTCATCTCAATGTGTCGAAAAAGTACTTTTTTGTGCGCGGCGCCTAAAAAACGCCGTTTTCAGGTGCCGCGTACGATATTGGCGTTTTCGGCTCGGACATGAAATGTACTATTTCATCATGCTGTGTCTGAAAGGTACTTTTTCGACACATTGGGATGAAATAGTATATTTCGTAACACGTGAAAAAAGTGGTTCTTGACTCGTGGGATTATATCCTTCGCCTTCGGCTCGTGATATAAACCTCCCACTCGTCAAAAACCATTTTTTTTCACTTGTTACGAAATGTACTATTTCATCACGCTGTGTCGGAAAAGTAATTTTTCGACACATTGAGTTGAAAAATTATGTTCGTAACTCGTGAAAAAAGTAGTTTTTGACTCGTGGGATTATATCACTCGCCTCGGCTCGTGATAAACCTCCCACTCGTCAAAAGTCATTTTTTTTTCACTTGTTACGAAATATACTTTTCAGCATGCTGTGTCGGAAAAGTGCTTTTTCGATCCATTGAGATGAAAAATATTTTTCATCACGCTGTGTCGGAAAAGTAACTTTTCAATCACTCTTCGCTTCGTGTCGAGTGACTAAAAAAAATATTGTTCGTAACACGTGAAAAAAGTGGTTTTTGACTCGTGGGATTATATCACTCGCCTTCGGCCCGTGATATAAACCTCCCACTCGCCAAAAATGATTTTTTTTCACTTGTTACGAAATATACTAATTCAGTCACTCGACGCGCAGCGGAGAGTGACTGAAAAGTTACTTTTTCGACATAGCGAGTATATTTCGTAACAAGTGAAAAAAAAATGGTTTTTGGCGAGTGGGAGGTTTATATCACGAGCCGAAGGCGAGTGATATAATTCCACGAGTCAAAAACTACTTTTTTCAACTGTTACGAACAATATTTTTCATCTCAATGTGTCGAAAAAGCATTTTTCCGACACAGCGTGATGAAAAAGTACTTTACTTACCTTACTTACTCCGCTTCCCGTCGAGTGACTGAAAAGTTACTTTTCCGACACAGCGTGATGAAAATAAAATTGCATTCTCCCGCAGTTTTGCGTTAATAATTGACACGTTAACAAATTGATTGAACTAATGAAATTCAATGAAATTATTCCCCAGGGATTTTTATTTAATTTCCGCCGGTTGGATGGACGAGGATGGGACGCAAATTGGAGTTGTGTGGATGACAAGATCGCAGAATCTGACTGTTGTATCGGCCTGTCGTATGCCAAAATGGGAGTGTGAGGAGATTCACTCGGAGCGTGCACCCGAGGGCCAATGGCTCGATGCTCAGCCGCATCCCCTGTTCTCACCTGATGGTGACAGCTTTCTCCTGCTGGCTGGGGTGCAGGAGGGCGGCCAGGAGCACTTTACCCATATCAAACACGTTACACTCACCCAGCAACGAATTGCCGTACTCTCGCACGGTCGATACGAGGTAATTTATTATTTAATTTACGGGGCGACGATAAAAAGGGCTGTAAATTTACAGCACTCCTGGTACATCGATGCCCAGTAAAAATCCAATTTCAGTTGTTTAATTGGCATTTACAAGTCTTTTGAAAATATTCTGGCCGACGCCGAGAGGGAATAATTGCTCAGCCAAAAAAAATTTACTCGTGTCTCAATTTTACTGCCAATTATTTAAACAATTTTTACTGTCAATTCATAAGGAGAAATTGCAGCGAAAAATTAAAAAATGCTGGAGCTCTGCATGAGTTCCTCGCACTTTTCCCCCTCAATTTGATATGCAAATTTGATAGAGATTATAAAAGTTAGTTCAAAATATACGAATATTTCCTCTTGGATGTTCAGTGTTTCCTGTAATCCGCTCGGTTGCCCATCAAAATATTACCTCAAGGAACAATAAAAAAATTATAAGCGAAAAATTCAGTTACGAAATGGGAAAACGAGATAAATGTATTTTTCCGATCTTTATAAAATGCGGATTATCTCAGTAACGAGTGGTTTTAGGACATAATGTCACAAGATTATTTTTGTAGCTGATCAATTTTCCCACAAAAACATTCTTCTGGTAATTTCTCCTAACATTATTCCTTACTGAGATAATAGGGGTTTTTTGAAGGTATGTAAAATGCACTCGTCTCGTTTTGCCACTTCGTTGCAAAATTATTCCTCCAAAATTTTATTATTCCATAATATTTTGCAATGAAAAGTATTTCAACAGCAACAATCATTATTTTGAAATGTTAATAATATTTTTAAAGGCAATATTACTATTGAATCAAATTTAGAGAGGCCAACCTCCGCGAAAGTAAATAAAATCCATCAGTAATAATCGTCCCAATAAATCACTGACGCAATTAACAAATCGAATTACTGAAGAGCCCGCGATTGCAGATTAATTGGAATACGCCATTTGTTTCGATCTCAAGCGATAACTGTCCCATCACTAGAAAATGCGACAATTTTTCACATGAGTCACCCTGTCTCGTAAAACAAACACGAAAATCGTAAAAGTTTGAGAGGCTGACAAGTGATACCATTCGTTCGGTCGTATGATTTTTTAACTGCTCTTTAGGTCAGTGAAATACTCGCCTGGGATACCCGAGCCCATTTGGTTTATTACCTCGGCACGAGAGAACGCAATCCAGGACAGAGGCACCTGTACGTCGTCCGGGATCCCACGACTGATGATCCCCGACGATTGGAGCCGCTCTGCATCACTTGTGACTTGGGGGATGTTCTCTGGAGTAGTAGGTAAGACGTGAGGAAAGATTTTTCGAACGAGAGGGTCAAACAGTCCACCAGAAGTCCTAAAGAAAAATTATTTGAAGGCAATTCTCCACTTCCTAGAAAAATATTCTCAAATTTTTCTGGAACTTTCCGCTATTTTCATTAAATATTTCTCTCCGCGTACTTCTCTATTCCATTAATAATCCGACAAATTGAAATATTAAATATTTACAGAATGCCTAATAATGTTGAAGCAGAGGAATTGTTTTTGTAACCGATCAACAAAAAATAACGTCGAGTGGAAATTTCTGCTGTCCATTCGGCTGATGTTTAAAAAACTAAACCAGACATTGACTGAAAGCGCTTGACCACTTCACTCGGGAAATTGTTTCCTTTCAACCTGAAATAACAAGGGGAGGGGGCTTTGCCCCCTTCGGGTAATTGCAATCAATGTTTTTGTTTAGATTCTACTACACAAATTGCACGAGTTTTGGTGCCTCTGTTAGTGTCTCGAGTGAGACAAGACAGGGGTATTATGTCCTCCATTGTGAGGGGCCCGGGCTTCCACTCGCTGGAGTGCACTCGGTGACTACTCACAAAATGGTACGGGTACTTTATGACACAAGAGTACAACGTGCCGAAAGACTGTCGCAGCTCGCATTGCCGAAGAGAAAAAGTTTTGAGGTAATTATTATTTTTGAATTTTTGTTAGTTTTTGGGGATTCCTCGGGTACAAACATTCACTCTTCTCTTCCATTTTTGATATTTCCATTCTAGGAAGAATATTTTATTACTTTACTGCACTAGGACGGAAAAGTAACTTTTCAGTCACTCGACGCGAAGCGGAGTACTTTTTCGACACATTGAGATGAAAAATTTTGTTCGTAACTCGTGAAAAAAGTGGCTTTTGACTCGTGGGATTATATCACTCGCCTTCGGCTCGTGATATCAACCTCCCACTCGCCAAAAACCATTTTTTTTCACTTGTTACGAAATATACTAGTTCGTAACTAGTGAAAACAATGGTTTTTGACTCGTAGGATTATATCACTCGTCTTCGGCTCATGAAAACCATTTTTTTCACTTGTTACGAAATATACTATTTCATCACGCTGTGTCGGAAAAGTAACTTTTTTCACTTGTTACGAAATATACTATTTCGACGCATTGAGATGAAATAGTATATTCCATAACGAGTGAAAAAAAATGATTTTTGGCGAGTGGGAGGTTTATAGCTTATAGTTTACGAGCCGAAGGTGAGTGATATAACAATGTGTCGAAAAAGCACTTTTTAGTCACTCGACGCGAAGCGGAGAGTGACTGAAAAGTTACTTTTCCGACACAGCGTGATGAAAAATATTTTTCATCCCAATGGATCGAAAAAGCACTTTTCAGTCACTCTCCTCTTCGCGTCGAGTGACTGAAAAGTTACTTTTCCGACACAGCATGCTGAAAAGTATAATTCGTAACAAGTGAAAAAAAATGGCTTTTTCTCCCCGGCGGGAGCAAAGTACTCACTTCCCTCCCGCTACGCGGGAGGGAATTGCGACTTTACTCCTACGCCGGGGAGAAAAATCATGTTCT
>JAPYZM010010013.1:0-14495 GCA_030522845.1 Psyttalia concolor | reverse complement strand
CTATTTCATCTCAATGTGTCGAAAAAGCACTTTTTAGTCACTCGACGCGAAGCGGAGAGTGACTGAAAAGTTACTTTTCCGACACAGCGTGATGAAATACTATATTTCGTAACAAGTGAAAAAAAAATGGTTTTTGGCGAGTGGGAGGTTTCTATAATCCCACGAGCCAAAAACCACTTTTTTCACGAGTTACGAACAAAATATTTCATCTCAATGTGTCGAAAAATTATTTTTCCGACACAGCGTGATGAAAATACTTATTATTCCTACACCCACAGGACACTCTTGAGACCTAATTATCATCAAGTAAGAGATTGTGATCCTTCTTTTGATTGATAAATCAACATTTATTCTGCTTTCGAGCCTTTGTAATCTACTCTGGCGTAAAAGGACAAAAAGTGGAACAATCTGGGGGATTCTGGGGAAAAAGTATGAAACATTTTCCAGAAGACGGGCCTTAATATTCCCCATCTCTCCCATTTTTAATCCCCCCTCCTGCCGCAGCATTTCATCAATTCCATTGTAGTTTTGTTCAATTATTCCGAGCATCAGTCGCTGCTGATGAAATTTCATTGAAAATCCAGTCGGTGACTTTGCATTTCACCTTGTGCTCATTTCCGTGGGATCACTCGGTGATCTCTATCTGGTATTGAAACTCATCGCTTGAATTTTTTTTCTTTCATTCCCATCCACGGAATCCATTGGAGAATGAATTGGGAGACATTAGAGCTGAATTTTCGAGTCACTTCGACACTTTGACTTTCATTGGGATTTTTTTATTTGACTCCAATTGTATTGTCCAGTTGTAATGATTTACTCAATTCATTTGGCAGTCGATTAATTAATTAAGAGGAGATTGCTGGTGAAATTTGAAAGCCCCCAGTGGAGCTGAAGCTATTCAGCGGCTTGTGACGTATTCCGATGTGTTGGGAGATGAGAAATAATTAATTGTAATTATTTTTACTACTGATTACGCTCCCACACGAGACTTTTAAATTTCAGACCGAAATGTGTCTATTTTTCGTATCATTTATTAATGGAGTTAGCTCGAGAATGAGAGGGTTTAGAAGAAAATGTCATAAGATGTTTTTTATGAGGAATTTGATGAGCTAGAGAAAAGATCTTGTGACATTTTTTGATAAATCCAGCGGATTCCCCGATATCGACGCTAAAGTGATCTTCACTCGAAAGACACTCATCGAATTTTATTAATTTCGCTGTAATTTAATTGGGATAATTAAGCCAGTAATTGAACGATGGAGATTTTCTTAAAATATTCTTCAATGTTGTTAAATAACAATGAGCAGGGTAAATAGGATTTTCGAGTTTTCAGGAATTTCGCACTTAATTCCAACTTTAAATTCCATAAAAATCATGATTTTATACTTAATTATGTACCTCACGGACGATTACCCATATATTTAATCCACCTCCTTCAAACTGAAACTTAATTAACAATAATCGGAGTACAACAAAGTGCATCATAACCCGAAGAATCTCAACGGTAACTGAATGAGGATAACAGTAAGTGGTTAAATCCCGGAGAATGCAAAGAGAAAAACCCCGAAGAGTTTTTTTTTTTCCTCCAGTCAAAAAACCACGAGACGAATACCGTGAGAGTTCGTAGATTGTGCAGTCATAGAATTCAAACGTTTTTTTTTTGTTAAAAAGAAAACTAAAGCCAAAAACTCGGAGAGAATTGACAACAGATAATTATTATATTTTATTTCCTTTCGTGAAATCGAGTGTAAATTTTTCTGTAAATTAAAATAGTGACTTAAAAAATTGAGTAATCAGCAGGATTTCCTCTGAGGTACATAATTAATGTTTTAGAGAGTATAATAAGACAAATGACATGTTTTTTAACTCAGAAAATATTGAAAAATGATCAATTAATGAAAAAACTATTGAGAAAAAATTGAAAATATTTTTTCTGCAGTTTTTTTTTACAGATTTCCCGAGAACTTGAGGAGTTAGGGTTTCAAATCCGCCGGCATTGGTTTCCTGAGGAGATTTTCTGAATGTTTGGGGAGGTAGGGCCTCCGGAAACGACTGAAAAAAATTTTTTTTTAGTCCGTAGAGCCCGGACAGTGAAAATGGAATTAATTAATTCATTGAATGCCTGAGTAAATCAATTGAATTCCGGCAATTGATTCCTTGAAAACTAGAAATTATGGATAATCAATGCAAAGTTGTGATAAAAATAATGAATTAATTATGGATATTCCAAGGAAAATAATTCCACGGACGAGTAACAATGCCAGAGCGAGACGTTTGAATTCATGAGTACAGGGCATTTATCGACCGGAAAACGGCTCGCCTCGAGAGAATCACCGAGGATAGCCCAGTTTAAAGGACAAACCCACACACACATCTTGTTTTGGTTGATGTGGAACCTGGAGAGTCCAGAAAGAGAGGCCATTTCGTGATCATCGACTCAATAAATTCGATGGGAATCACTTGAAGCCAGTGGATTATAGACAATTACTATCAATTGTTGAGGAGTTTATGGATTATTACTTGAGGGATTAATGAAAGAGTCGATTGAATTTTCTAGGTATCTCCCAGCTGGCCATCGTGAGAATAGAAATACCATCCGCGTTGGATAGCTGGTCTACTTATAATTCACCGGAGAAGAGAAATGGAATGAGACTAAAAAGACTTTGCCCTGAGGAATTCAGAAATCTTTCGGGAATGAAGGGGTTTAGGAAAAAAAGACAAAAGACATTTTTACTCGGGAATGTAATTCTCAAGAAAAAATCTCTTCTCACTTTTTTTCCTAACTACATCCATTCGCGAGATATTTACAAAAATCCAAACGATTATTTAAAAAACTTCCCGGCAAAATTGAAAAATCTTCTCTCCATGATTTTGAAAATATCTCCAAAATTTCTGGGTTTAGGGAAAAAAGTGATAAGAAATTGTTTGCAGATAATCCATTTCTGGGTAAAAAGTTTAAATGAAGTTTTTCTCTAAATTCAATAGCTCGCGGGATATTCAAATAATTTGTGCACATTTCTGAGCCCCCAAAATTTGCAAAATATATTTCTTCAATTACTGGTACGATCAATATATTAACGGTAGGTATATTAATTAAGTTTGAAACGGCTCTGCTCGCAGAATAGTATAATGCACGAGACAGGTTCGTCTGGTAATCCAATAAGGCATCGAGCCATCCAAAATGCTCGCATATTATTTCTGTTTTGATCTCCCTACCCTGTCCAGTGCCCGTGACCGCATCATATATCCTGCGAGTGAGATCAGTGCCTTGACATTCCCATTCTTGGTCACACGTGAGCCACAGCTCATGCTGTCCCACAGTTTAACGAAGATTACTGTTCATCCCAGATTAATCGCTCTCATCAATTAAAAATGGGCCAAATAAATACAACCGAAGTCATCCAATGAATTTTGATTGTTTTTCTCAATTTTCATTGAATAAAATCCACCGATAAATCTATTAAATATCACTCGCAAATCATCACTTCTATTTTTATTCCAACAACTACGCATGTCCCCCAACATACAACAATTTTACAATCTCTATTTTCTTCGGGAAAAAAATTTTTTAATAACAAAATTTCAGTTCTATTGCAAATTCAATTCTCCCAGATCAATAAATGACTATCTCCCTCGGAACTGAATTTCTCTTCAGGAAGTAAACAATAAAATCCTCCTGCTGATCGTAATTTTTAATTTCAATTAATTAAACTGTCCCGGAAATGAAAAAAAAAACGTAAAAAAGAGAAAATTATCTGAATGCAATTGATTTCCCCGAGAATTCTCCGAAAAACGAATGCGAAAATAGATCTTAAATAATTATCGTCGCAAACAGTAAATTCCATACAAGAAAAAATCCTTTTTGAGCCGGAAATAGTATATTTTATCACGCGGTGTCGGAAAAGTAACTTTTCAGTCCCTCTCCGCTTCGCGTCGAATGACTAAAAAGTGATTTTTCGACACATTGAGATGAAAAATATTGTTCGTAACACGTGAAAAAAGTGGTTTTTCCCTCGTGGGATTATATCACTCGCCAAAAACCATTTTTTTTCACTTGTTGCGAAATATACTATTTCATGACGCTGTGACGGAAAAGTAACTTTTCAGTCACTCGACGGGAAGCAGAGAGTGACTGAAAAGCGCATTTCCGACACATTGAGATGAAAAATATTGTTCGTAACATGTGAAAAAAGTGGTTTTTGACTCGTGGGATTATATCGACGCGATGCGGACAGTGACTGAAAAGTTACTTTTCCGACACAGCGCTTTTCCGACACAGCGTGATGAAATAGTATATTTCGTAACAAGTGAAAAAAAATGGTTTTTGGCGAGTGAGAGGTTTATATCACGAGCCGAAGGCGAGTCAAACGAGACTGAAAAGTTACTTTTCCGACACAGCGTGATGAAATACTATATTTCGTAACAAGTGGAAAAAAATGGTTTTTGGCGCGTGGGAGGTTTATATCACGAGCCGAAGGCGAGTGATATAATCCCACGAGTCAAAAACCACTTTTTTGACGTGTTACAAACAATATTTTTCATCTCAATGTGTCGAAAAAGCACTTTTCAGTCCCTCAACGCGCAGCGGAGAGTGACTGAAAAGTTACTTTTTCGACACAGCGTGATGAAATAGTATATTTCGCAACAAGTGAAAAAAAATGGTTTTTGGCGAACGATATAATCCCACGAGTCTAAAACCACTTTTTTCACGCATTACGAACAATATTTTGCCGTACTGCTTCTAAGGGCTTTCTCGTACGGGAATTGGTATTACATACTCCCCAAACTCGAAAACCCTAAAATCCCTACGGCAAAATATTATGCCGGATGGGCGTTATGGGGTTTTTTGCTCGCGTGGTGTTTGGCAAACCGAGCCGAAGTCGAGGTGGCCAACCACGCGAGCAAAAAACCCCATAACGCCCATCCGGCAATATACTATTTCATCTCAATGTGTCGGAAAAGCACTTTTCCGACACAGCGCGATGAAAAAAAAATTATCTGAAAGTGTGACCTCAAAATCAGTTGGAACCAGAACTCCCGACAGCCCGCGTGTCCACGTGGGCCGACAAACCGACCAAAAAATGCCTGAAGAACTCACATAAATGGTAGATACGGAAGCATTTCTAAATATATCGACAACGTCGTCAATGTCTCCAGGACAAGACGGCTTTGGCGCCGTCCTCGGTGCGAGCATGACCTCGCTCGCCATTTCCAGATGCACCTCCGCAACACAAAACAAAAAAAAGCCCCTCTCACAAAAGCAGCGATTTTAATCCAATTATCGAGGCGCCAACAGTATCACTGCATAACATCACAAGAACTCCCCCCAATCATCGCAATAGGAATAATTCCCGGTCAATGGACACTGGAGATCACCAATTTCACTGCAAAAACCCGGCACCAAAGACCCCCCGATAAATAATAACAAACCAACAAAAAAAATTATCTAAAATCTTGAGAAATTATTAGAGACAATTATCGAGGTCTTTGAGGTGTCTCAATGGCTGATGAACACGCGGGGAACGAAGCGGAAGGCGAGGAAGAGCGGAACCGACTGGTAATCCAGTGGCTGCATTGGCGTTCGGATAAAACTCTTGACGTTTGTGAACGAAGGAGAGGATAAGGAGGTGTAAAAAAGGAGAGGGGCACGCCGAGAGGTGAGTGTTGTATGCCGTTGGAGATTGATTCTCCCAGTGGAGAGGGGAGGAAAAATGAGAAAAGTGGATTGAGAATTTGTGTGGGATTTATTACGGAATTGTTTGCATTTTAAAAAAAAGAGAAGAATTAAAATTGCAAGACAAGTTGTTTTGCTAATATCTCCTGATCCCCACCAACTAGACTTGTAGAAAAACCTTAGCGAGGATAATTAAACAATTGAAAATTTTTTGTAACCCTAAATTAATTCCATCAATTGTTATTGGTTAACAGTGAATTTTTTAAACCCAGAGAAAATTGCAAAATCGCCAGTTAAATACTGAAAATTACGGATAAGAGGTTGAAAATACTTTCCTTGGGATTAGTGAGGAATTGTTTGGATTTAAAAAAAAAAGAATTAAAATTGCGAGTTGAACTGAGGTAGACATTCGTTGAAAATTTAATTGACTTTACAATATTATCTGATTAAATTTTCCATCTCCAATTGTTTTATCCTTTCCAGATGAATTGGAGAGAGTCAATGAATCAGAGAGATTGGAGATGATGTTTTCGTCGGTATATCAAAGCCAATGAGGCTATGGGAGTGCAGAAATACCAGTGGATGCAGCGAGAAATCGAAAAAGGCCGGTACGCTCTTTAACCCATACCACGGATACACGCCTCCACACGAGTGGCAATAAACCTGAATAAAGTGTAAAACTTTCGCTTCAACACCCACATCAAGACCCTGGCACTTTATTTTTTCAACATTCCGCGAGAAATTTTGAAATCAGAGCCAAATTGTGACAATTCCCGAAGGGGGGGCGAGTATTCAATGGGATTGGCCCCAAAGAATGGATCGTTGACGCAATCGATATCTCCAAAACCAGTGGACTGAGTGAAAAATATGATAAGATATTTTTTTGAGGAAATTTAATTGCCTTCACAACAATTCTTCTGACTTTTTTCTCTAAAGTCGATAGTTCTCGAGATATCCTCAAAATATCTCCCGTCGTTCCTCAACTATTCAAAGAAATTCATTAGCTCCGGGAATTGTCTCGAGTGCTTGATTCTTGATTGGGCATCATGGACTCCACAAGTGGCATTCTCGACTCAATTCACCACGAATTCCCCTTGTCGTAAGAGTCAAGGGAGATTGGTGGAGACAGGTTCACTGTCCGACAAGAATAGTGGCTCGTAAAATCAATAGGATTCATCTGAATAAAGAGAAAATTGAAAGAGCAAAAAAAAAACACGAGCCGAATGTAGCCAAACAGAACGAAAGAGCCTCTAGAATTTTTTTTTTATTGATAAACCCCTGTAACTGGCTCAGCTGGATTTCTGTAATTACTTCTCTCTCCGAATTCACGAAAAAATTTAATGAAACTTTGAAAAGAAACTGGAACTCTGGCCATTTTTTTCCCCTCTCACTCCCCATTCATTCATTTCTGCTATCAATGAGTGAAAAAATAAATGAGTTGGCTGATGTTTCGGATGAATCACAGTAACGATCGAGGGAGCACATGAATTGTGCGGATTATGAGGCGTTAAGCCAGTGAATGATTCATCGAGTGGCCCGAGTAGTTTTTCATAACTCGAAAATTAAAAATTCATATGAACTCTCGATTTCCGTAAATTTTATTACTATTAAATTATTCATTCTCACAATCCCACCAAAAATCCCAGAAATAAAAATTAATTGAAAGAAAAGAGGGAATTTTTCATAAAAAAATTTTGCCCGAAAAAATCAGTCGATTAATTTCCAAAAAAATTGGATAACGAGAGAATATTAAAGTCTCGTTACGATCGTCAAGAGATATTTGTCTCGCTAATTGAATTCTCTGGGAAAAAAAATGCCCCTAGACATTTTTTATAAATTCCCCAGACCCCGGAATGATTGCCAGTGAAGAAAAACTGAACAAAAGCCATTGCAATTTTTTTTTTAACAAACTCCGGAGACCTTATCAATGCACCCATTCACCCGCATTGTATCCCAACGACAATATCGATTACCAATCCCCACACTCCGCCATTCATCAGAGATAATGCCTGACTAAAATGACCGTAAAGCCATCGTCGAGCACCCGAGATCAAAAATCATCCCAAAAAGAGAAAAAGAAATTCCCTTCACACTTCAGATATCCCCCTAATTATTACAAAACGAGTTTAATGTTTGTTGGGTCAGCAATGAATCACGAGTTGTAAAAAAAAATTTAATTAGAGTGAGCTACTGTACTGCACCCAGTGGTTGTCAGGCAATTAAAATCGTTACTGGAACGATTAAAAGGAGACGAAAGAGTTTTATTGATTTCTAAAATTGTGCCCTAGAAAATTGCGTCTAGCTCGTGAATCAATAGTTTTACATAAAAATGACAGAATGTTTTTTATCTGGAGAATTAACTTTCCCACAAAAAATTGTTATTCCATTTTCCTCTAATTTCACTAGTCGAGAAGATATTGGCAAAAAAACGTCTGAATCTGATTCTCTTCTCTTCAATTTTCACTCCCGAATTGACTGAAATTAAAAATAAAATCCAAAAAGATGTATATTTTTTGTTAATTGACAATTCTTTGTGTCCTCCAAAAATGTTCTGAATCCAGGATTTAAAAGATCTCGTCCTCAATCACAATTTGTTCAATTAAATTCTCTCAATTCCCCAAATTAAAGTCCACAAATGTTCCATCAACGTGGATAATGCATCCTGGAATGATTAAGGACCTGGAGTCCTGCCAACTCCCTCCCACCGGCTTCAACTGACATTCGATAGGTCGAGGAGCCTCCCCGAGAATTTATCAGACAATTTGGCCCACTAAAATTCACCAGATCAATGGAAAATGTCTTAATGATCACGTACAAACTATCGAGCACACCCACATTGTCCAAGATGTAACCATACAGATACTGAATAAATAACCTTGCCCACAGGAAGTACAACGCCATATAAGCGATACATGAGGAGGACTATTACCTAGGGGAAATGAAGACGAGGAGGTGGGATCGATGCTGATGGCATTCTACGCACGATTTCTTCAGGGGAAATGACCTGATAATTTTTTTTAAAGACCGTCGAGCGTTTCGGTTGAATTTAATGGCCGTTTATGAAGTGAAGATTGAATGCTCTCTGCACGAGTAGGAAAAAATAATGGTTTTTTTTTAAATAATAAAACTCGTTTGGGTATTTAGTAAATAGATGGAGCGGTGGGGGTTCCCCCAAAACAATTAAAAAGATTTGTTGTCGGCTCCTGCAGCCCGGAGAGCGAAAATTAAATTATCTGATTCATAGGGACTTCAGTTTTTTTGCGATTTCTCGAAAACTAGAGGGTCTAGCGCTTCGATCTCAACGGCATTGAATTTCTGAGGAAATTTCCTAAAGGTTAAGTGAGTTGGAGACTCGGGAATCGATTGAAAATATTTTTTTTACGCCCATATATCCCGGAGAGGGGAAATGAAAATAATTAATTCGGGAGGAAGCTCAGATTTTTGCAGATTTCTCGAAAACTAGAGGGGCTAGCGCTTCGCTCTCAAGGGCATTGGATTCCTGAGGAAATTTCCTAAAGACCTGGTGAGTTGGAGCCCCGGGAACCGATTGAAAATATTTTTTTTATGCCCATATATTTTTTGCAGATTTCTCAAAAACTAGAGGAGCTAGCGCTTCGATCTCAACGGCATTGGAATCCTGAGGAAATTTCCTAAAAATCTGGTGACTTGGAGCCTTGGGAACCGATTGAAAATATTTTTGTTATGCCCATATAGGCCGGAGAGCAGAAAATAAATTCTTTAATTCGGAAGACACTTCAGTTTTTTGCAGATTTCTCGAAAACTAGAGGAGCTAGCGCTTCAATCTCAACGGCATTAGATTCCTGATCCTGAGGAAATTTCCTAAAAATCTGGTGACTTGGAGCCTCGGGAACCGATTGAAAATATTTTTTTATGCCCATATAGGCCGGAGAGCAGAAATTAAAATAATTAGTTCGAAAGGAACTTCAGTTTTTTGCAGATTTCTCAAAAACTAGAGGAGCTAGCGCTTCAATCTCAACGGCATTAGATTCCTGAGAAAATTTCCTAAAAATCTGGTGACTTGGAGCCTCGGGAATCGATCGAAAATATTTTTTTTATGCCCATATATTCCGGAGAGCAGAAGAAAAATTCTTTAATTCGGAGAACACTTCAGTTTTTTGCAGATTTCTCGAAAACTAGAGGAGCTAGCGCTTCGATCTCAACGGCATTGGATTCCTAAGGAAATTTCCTAAAGATCTGATGAGTTGGAGCCTCGGGAACCGATTGAAAATATTTTTTTTACACCCATATATTCCGGAGAGCAGAAAATAAATTCTTTAATTCGGAGGACACTTCAGTTTTTTGCAGATTTCTCAAAAACTACATGACCAATCGCTTTAAATCCAACGCCATTGGATTCCTGAGGAAATTTCCCATACATTCGTACAGTTTTAGCATCTCGAACCGACTGGAAATATTTTTTCACGGCTTTTATGCTCCGTATACCGCAAATGAAAGAAATTAATTTGACGGAACTCCAATTTTTCTTAAAATTTCAAAAAAAAGACTTAACTTAACTTAAAAAGACTCGACTTAACTTAAAAAATTATCATATTCTAGTCTTATTTAAATTGAAAAAATGCGGAATAACTCACCTGTCGTGTGTCAT
The DNA here is from genome assembly GCA_030522845.1 of Psyttalia concolor. Lineage (NCBI taxonomy): Eukaryota > Metazoa > Arthropoda > Insecta > Hymenoptera > Braconidae > Psyttalia > Psyttalia concolor. The sequence continues at coordinate 4,194 of JAPYZM010010013.1, read as the reverse complement.
TGGTTTCGCCGAAATGTTCAGCATCGAACTGCTGTTCGCCAGTGATTTTTCGTCTATCATCTCCCATGTTACGGTCCATCGAATCGAAAACATGGACAGCCGTATCGGCCTCAGCCACGCAATTAACGTTCTGCCAGTCGTAGCTGTTGAAGGATGTTGGGCCGGCCTCTTCACCCGGCTCCAGTGTCTTCGTCGACGACCTTGGCTTCGCGACGAAGAGACGCGATATAGCACTCCACATTCAACGAACAAATCACTTGTTTCAAGATTGCCCTCCTTTTGTCACTTTATGGTCCTTAATCCCGTCATTTCATGTTCAACAATTACCCTCTGTACTTCCTGATATCACACCTCAAGGCCAGCGGTACAGGTTCGAGAGAATTTAATCTCTGGTGGGACGCATTTTACTGAAATTATTATAAATTACCAGGTCTTGAGCATTGGTGACCTGTTAACCCGCGAATATCGCGGGAACGGTGAGGTCTAGGACCAAAAGCCATAAGACATTTTCCGTAGAGAATTAAATTCGCGTCAGAAAAGATCCCTTGACAAATTGTCCTGGAGGCTGTAGTTTTCGAGATATTTAGGAATAACGGAAAACGTTATGGAAAATTTTCTGCACAAAATGGAATTATAAATTGGCTTTTTTGGATTAATTCAGAAATTGAGGGGACTTTCTTGGAATTTAATTGCAATTATTTTAGCTGATGTGTTTGACCACCCCGGGAGGGGTGTTCATTCAAGATTTATCAAAGGTCAACGTGGTCTGACTCTCGCCGAGGGCTGAGTGAATTTTCCCAAATGTCTGTGTTATTTTCTCCTTCCCTACTTCAACGAGAAAGACACTCCGGAAGAGGTGACTCACGGAAACTAAAATTGAACGCTCTGAGTAACCCAAATATCATAAACTCATTTTTCAAAAGGGAATCTACCAGCCAAAATCCGAGATCAAAGCCCCTTGGCTACCCCCTAATGATCTCGACCTTGAACATCCCGATGGTAAACATGAGCCGACAAAATCAAATCACTAGAGCAGTTTTTCGCAAAAATACCAAAGTACTTCAATTGCATTAAAAAAAAAATCCAAAAAAATGGGAGAACAAAAGGGGAACCTCAGGACTGCTTAAAAACCCTAGAGACGTTAAAAAAAATTGGGCAACCAGCGAAAAAAAAAATGCGTGGGCCAATTAAAATCCCATGACTCTCATCCCCATGGAATCCAACCTCAAAAAAGCCATCCCACCCTCATCCTCATCCCCCGTATCTTCTTGGTCTGCTCACAGAGTCCATGAGCCCTCAAAAACCCCTGAGATCTCGAATAAATCCGAAAACAATGGGATGCAATGTGCGTGCACCTCTATCGATTTTGCGCCCAAACGGAAAGTGGCACGATTCCACGATGATTCCGTGATGCTGGGAGTGAGGATGAAGGTGGGTCCCCTCCCCCTCAGTCGTCCCAAGAAAAACGCATGATTCATCCCCCGAGAAGTGTCCAAAGCCTGGGATTAACCTTTAAAACCCCCCCCAAAATCAAGGAAAATAAAATGTGTGAACAAGGTTTATTGACGTCGGAGACAATCGCAAATGGGCGTACCTGTTTCCCCCGAACGATTTCAGGAGACAATCGGCCGAGAATCCCGAGAAAAAGCCACAACAACAGATCAACACAATCAGCAGTGCCAAGGGCCAATAATCTAATCACTCGAAATCACTGAGAATCACCTCGGGATTATTTTTATCTCCGTTTTGATGGGCTTTTCCACTGAATAATCCGAGTTTAGGGGAGACACTGCACTTTTTTCACCGACACTTGGCACTGGAACAACTGATAACTGGGACTTTTGGGGGATGGATCGTCCGGGGATGCGATCGCGAGGGCTGCTGAGGGTGTGTAAGCACTTTGTCGGGGATTTTGGGGGCCTTCAGACGGCCAGGACGGGATATTCCGAGGCGAAATACTCCATGATCACGGCACGTTCGCCGACCATTGCGATTGAGAACGATCGGTGGGGTCGAGGGCTCGGCAATCGATTCATCGAAGGGATTGAGGGAAACTTCAGGCGAGTCGAAAAAGGAGCGATCCACTCGTACGACAGGGCGACCGGCGACTGACGCCATCTTGGGGATGCGAGGGGCACTGGGACAAAGGAAGTGCGCGCGCAGCCTCGAATATGCGCAGCAGACATCGCCTGCGCACGCGGCAAACCTGAACCTCGTTTGAATTTCGTTTTCTTTCGGAAGATCAATATTTTGATTGACAGAAATCTGGATTGAGTGGTAAGATTGAATAAATTAGACAATGTGGCAAATTACGTTTACGTGACGAATAAATAAAATTAGAGTTAATTTGATAAATTTCAATTTTTGTAGATTAAAAATTTCCGCCGTTACTGAAATAATTCAATCGAAAATTGATATTAATACAAATGAGTTTTAATTTTATCCCCCTTGCACACTCTATTGTTAAGTAACTAATGTCAGGTACAAAGTGGAAGATTAATTCGTAATAATTATTCTAGAATTTTTATTTGCAAATATTTAAACCCACTTTCGTTGAAAAAGAGATATATTGTACGTCATACATCGAACGTATTTACATAATATATGTACAGTCGTAACAACTAAGCGTGAAATCAAATAATTAATCAATAAATTCTTATCCTAAACAATTGCATTGAATCAGCGTCACAAAAAAATTGTAAAAAAAATGGTTTTAATCTTAAATTTTATACACATAAGGATACTTAAAGAACAAAATCTCCACTGGATAAAGCATGAGAAATAGATGTAAACATCCTCAGAGAACTCATCGATTGGACGAATTATTGAAAAATTCATGAGTAAACATGAGAGATAAACAAACGTCTCAGTTGAACAATTAAAAACAAGCGATTAGAGACTGTCGATAAATCCCATCCAACTGATACCCAGTAATTTTGTTCATTTCTAATGCGCTATTGTTGATTGAGACGTCGACATGAAAATCACGTGCATCAGCCCCTCCTCCTTAATCTCATAATCGTCTCATGAATATTTTTATTACTCAGAGCAGTTGAATCACTGGGATATGCTCATGAGACAAATCATTTTCCTCTCAATCTTCATTATTTCTTCCCAGCCCTCCACATTTTCTCACATCAAAACGTATTTCACATAAAAAAATAGATTTTTTGCAAAAAATATTTTTAACAGGTCCTCGTGAGTCCAATTGTAGAAATAATTCTTAAAAACGGTAATCCAGAAATTGTCAAACTATTTTTTTTAGAAAATTCCGTATTTCTGTTATTTTCACGTGAAATCGTACTTCAAATTTAAATAGGATATTTTGTAACGAGTGAAAAAAATGGTTTTTGGAGAGTGGGAGGTTTATAGCACGAGCCGAAGGCGAGGGATATAATGCCACGAGTCGAAAACCACTTTTTTCACGAGTTACGAGCATAATTTTTCATCTTAACGTGTCGAAAAAGTACATTTCCGACACAGCATGATGAAAAAGTACTTTTTCGTCCCTGGCGCCCGAAAAACCGCTATTCTAGCCTCACTCCGTTCGGTTAGCTCGCGGTTTTCGGGGCCAGAGAGGAAATAGTATATTTCGTAACAAGTGAAAAAAAATGTTTTTGGCGAGTGATATAATCCCACGAGTCAAAAACCACTTTTTTCACGTGTTACGCACAATATTTTTCATCTCAATGTGTTGAAAAAGCATTTTTTTAGTCACTCGACGCAAAGCGAAGAATGACTGAAAAGTTACTTTTCCGACACAGCGTGATTAAATCGTATATTTCGTAACGAGTAAAAAAAAAATTTTTGGCGATTGAGAGGTTTATATCACGAGCCGAAGACGAGGGATATAATCCCCGAGTCAAAAATCAATTTTTTCACGTGTTACGAACAATATTTTTCATCTCGATGTGTCGAAAAAGCATTTTTCAGTCACTCGACGCAAAGCGGAGAGTGACTGAAAAGTTACTTTTCCGACACAACGTGATGAAAATAATTTTTCTTCACGCTGTATCGGAAAAGTAACTTTTCAGTCACGATCTGCTTCACGTCGAGTGACTGAAAAGTGCTTTTCCGACCCATTGAGATGAAAAATATTTTTCATCACGCTGTGTCGGAAAAGTAACTTTTCAGTCACTCTCCGCTTTGCGTCGAGTGACTGAAAAGTGCTTTTCCGACACATTGAGATGAAAA
>JAPYZM010009982.1:0-13591 GCA_030522845.1 Psyttalia concolor | reverse complement strand
CCCCCCCCCCCCCCCCCCAACAAGACCCATTGACGGAAGCGATTTGCCACCGAATTTTGCCAAATCCCGAGGAAAAAAGAATTCAAAACGTCACATCACGATCATGAGGGACGCCCTCCTATCCTTCCAAGCATCGGCATTGTCTCGGAGTTGAATAAAAAAAAAATAAAGTAACGATGAGTTTGAAATGTCTGGTAAGGCATTTCAACATGAAACTCCCAGGAGTACAGAACCCGGAAACGATGGGATGGGGAGTCGAAAAGAAATGACTGAGAAATCCAGAAAGGAAAGAAAAGTTCCTCAACTTTGCTAAATAGCTTTAATGTCCTTCTGCTAGAACAAAAGTTGAATGGTTAAAATTTATGCAGTGACGACTCATTTTCCCCAGTCCATTGACCTCATTTAAATTTCCTCAATTTACCAGATGGCTTTGCCCCTCTTCATTCCCCTCCTAGTCTACTTCTCCACCCCGGCGGAGTTGCCACTTTATTTTTTTCCTCCGATCTCCGCCAAGGACCTGGTGATCGAAATGGAATGCGGGTGCCACGTTGTCTATGTCAGTTTCACGTTCGGTTGCTACTTCAGGGAAAAAAAATCTCCCAACGTCGTTAGACACTCGCTTTGATCCAAGTCTTTCTCTCTAGCAATGGCAAAAAGAGAGAGTGGATTCCCCTTTTTTTTTTGTCCGATTGGCCTGGGGGATATGTCGGGTCTGGTGCAAAATCGATTTATCACAGAATATTGAATACTGTCGACGAATCAACAATTTTCCACTTCCCCCAAATGGATTTTCATACAATTTCAAAATAGATATTCTACATAATGCCAGGGCTATCAGTTAATTATCGATGCCACTCGTACGGCAGGAGCATTGAATGGGAAAGTTTACACGTATATGGGGGGAGGGGCAAGATTGATTTACCAGGTGCCTGTTATCAAATTATCAATTATTATCAGCAATTCTGCTCGATTGAACGTCTTGGTTAATACACTTAAAACCTCCATTCGATTGAACAATAATTTTCTTACCCCCCCCCCCCTCCCCCCTCCCCCCTCAGAAATTGAGGGTTCTGAATATTGTTCTTGATTTTGTAAAAAATCATTGAAAAATGTAGAAATTGTTGTTACGCATCAGGGATGCTTTTCCCGGAAATATTTCTCCGATAATTCTAATTCATTGACGTGAAAAGCAAAAAAAAATAGTCATCAAAATTAATGGTGAGATGAATGCCAGTGGATAGGAGACGCGAAAACAATTGACAGAAATAAACAAGAATTTAATTGAATTGTGTACGAACCAATTGTCGAGCGTGCCTGGGACTGAACTACTGGATTGTTGTTAGTTTCAGCAACACCACCAGTTGTACTTGTTGTCGTTGATGTAATTGTAGGTGCTGTTATTGTCGTTGTTGATTGTTGTTGAATTCGTCTATCTGCCTCACCTCCAGAAGCGTTGGTTATTGTGTTAATTGATGGCGAGGCGTTTGTGGAATTTGTCGAGTTACTAGATGGTGGCTTCGATGACCACGAGCTGCAGGTATCACAGCCCTCAGCACTCCGGGTTGACAGGCGACAGCAGGACCAGCGTTTTCCGCTCCAAAGACCAGCGTGATATCTTCCCGAGAGGCCGGGATTTTCACTACAAACTGCAAACAACAGCGGAAAATTGTAACATATTGTCCAATAGGCGTTTGAAATGGTAAGAATTCAATTATTTTTTTCGTTTCATTTCAACTAGTGAATTATCAAATTATCCATTGAACATTCCCGTCTCTAATGAGTGGAGTAAAAATTATGTCGAGGTGCGACGAGCTTGTTGGCATTTGTTTAAAAAATTTACATCGAATAAAAATTCTATTCAAGAAGGCAAACACAGCAATTTTATATCCAGAATGTTGTGTTTTCTCGTAAATGACTCTTGGGACTTTATTCCTCAACAAAAAAAGAACAAAAAAAAAAAAAAAAAAAAAAAAAAAAAAAAAAAAAAAAAAAAAAAAAAAAAAAAAACCCTCGAAGCATTCACAAAAGATGGAACGTTTCTTTCGTTCCTTTTTTTAAACATATGACTCGTGATGCTCGAATGAGTGTCCTTGACGTACGGGAAAAAGAAAAACTCAACGGAAAATATCTACTGAGCCTTTCAGGATAATTTACGATGCTTTTCAACACTATCGTTATTTTCCTGAATCCACTCCATCCACCTATCTCCCTCTCCCTCTCGCTCGCATTCCCTCTAGCCTCCAGTGACACATCAAAGCCTGTTCCTCTTTACTCATTCGAGCTCACTTCAATGTCGAAGAGTACTCCTGTATATTTTAGCTTATTTCTTTTTTTTCTCACTCACTCACTTACTCTATCTCGCATCACCCGCTTTTTTTCTATTCAATACGCAAAGCACAACACCACTGACAAACGGAAACGCAGTAACTTCGTTGGGGGTGTCTCGTTACTGAGATAGAAAAAAATAGCGTGTGGTACTGTGTCCAAATGAAATGTGTTTTCACAGGCCGCAACAATTCGAGAGGAAAAAAATGGTAAGAACATGGGCAATGTGAAAATTGTCAGTTGAGTAGGTGTTTTGTACTTAGGCATGTCAAACGGGAAATTAGTTTTATTTTCAAACGATAGAAAATATTTGTTTAAAAAATTTCAAAAATAATTGGGTGCAAAAAATAGGAAAGGGTATTCTCTGAAATTTTGGAATTTACTGGAATAAAAATGGCCTCCCCTATCGCCTATCGAATAATTAATTTCCTGTCGTTGATATTGTTTTTTTCATTAAAAACAATCTTTTTTTACGTTCCAAGCCACACTCCCCGTGATAAAGTGACAAATTTTTTGGATTAGACGGCATAATTTACAAAATGGGACGTGCAAAGAGAGAAATTTTCTAGTAAACATAACTCTTCGGTTTAGCATTGTCGACGTTCAAAAAAAATTACCCAATCGCATACTAAAATTCACCATCTTTAACACGAATTATGCACACGTCAAGACAATTTTGTAGTGAGGGGTAAACAAATTGGACTGGGAAGTTGGAGATTTTTTCCCGGGACACTGGACAATTTTGATTAATTAAGCAGTTTATAAACTTGACTGAAATGTTAATTTCTACTGAGTTTTCCTCCCCCTGTGCGTTCTAGTGTAGCAGCCGCGATGATTATTTCAAATTTGATAAAAAAAAATTGTTTCCCTCAAACTAATTAATTTCTCCTGTCTTTGATGAGCTTTATTTTGCTTAAAGATTTAAAGATTTTTCTTTTTCTAAGTTTTCCTCCATTTCTTCGCTGATAAATGGAGAAATTCCTGACTCTTGTGAGCGCAGCACAAAAATATGCCACCTATTTTTTAGTCGACTTTGTTTGCAGCTTTTTTTTTTCTGCCCCGTCTCTGTTGAACACTTTTTTACTCGTCTTGAAGGACGTCATCAACAGCACACCCACGTAGTCTCGTTTATCATTAGCGTGTTCGTCGACCTGATAACGCAACTGTTATTCTTTTTCGCCATCATTTTTCAATTCCCTTTATTTTTATTCACTTCTTTCTCTGGGCTTTCGTTGAGATACTTTTATTTCGCTATCGGCCGCCTCTAATATTTGAATATAGGGTTTGATCTTCATTGGTACAAGTTGAATTACGTCGGCTATGGAGGGGGAGACTTAACGGCCTCCCTCCGATCACAATTACCAATAGTGGTCATGATAGATATCCCGCAAACACTTCCGCTCTGTCTTGGCTCCTGTCACAAATAGAAGAAACTGTCGTCTGACGTTCCCACTGCGCTCTTACTTTTTTTTTTGCATTTGGGTGGAACCACCCAAAAATTGTTCTTTTTTTCTATTTTTAATTTAATAAGTACATAAGTGCGTAAAAAACTTTCTGTCATTTGATGATCTGACGACATCATGGCATAATGTTCTCAGTAGGGAAAAAGTAAAAATCCCCCCATCCTCGGTGGCATGGGCCTCAGCCTTCAACCTTAATTCGTCGCTCCCGGTTATTATTGACTCACCTAGTTGTTGCACTTTTTAGAGATTCAATTGACCCGCTGAATTTGCACTGCACTTTATTCCCATTCTCGCCAGAATTTCAAAAGTCCACCCCAGCCCCCTTCCCCCCTTCTTTTTGCTACCGGGCCGTCGAGCTAGAGTGTAATCAAACTTTTGTGAAAATGACGTTGAATCTTTGATGGTGTTGAACAAAAGTTTCTGGTCTCAATGGCTGTTTTTTTCCTACATTGAATTTACGGATGGAAAAAAAAATTCCAACGTCTGTTGACTATATAACTTTCCTTTTTGTTCGCTCTGATAATTAAGCTCACATAGATTAATTTATTTCCAGTTGTTTGTCGTCCGGTGGATATAATAACTCCGTATTTCCGCCACTCTCCCTCTCTCTCTTTCTCTCTCTCTCTCCCCATCTTTTACGATATTTTTCATTCAGTACTTCTTCCATTTTTCAGTCTTCCCTCTCTCGCGGTGAAAATAGCAGGTAGTGAGGCAGTTGTCTCTGCAGTTATGTTTTTTCTCAATCTAATCCGTCGAGTCTAATTAACTTTGTAATTACTTTTCCACAAGTCTGGATGATAGTGTGCACTCACGAAGTTCACATTAACATTGCACTTTTACGTGAGCTCCTCTGGGTGGTCTTCAGCTGTGATTTGCGATTCTCTTTTTCATATGCATTAGCCCTAGGATAGTAGAGAACGAGTGAGGAAAGTTGAGAAAATAAAGGGGGGGAGAGAGAGAGAGAGAGAGAGAGAGATGTGGATGAGGAACAGAAATAAAAAGTACGGCATTTCCTTAATCTCTAGAGACTTTTGCCCCTAAATCAAATCTTTAATCTTCCTTCACATACTCTTGTGACACAAATTAAATTCTCCCAGAATGGTGAGGAAAAAAAAATGCTATATGTTACTCCATTAAAAGTGCATTTAATGGGCTGGAAGTTTAATTCATGGAGGTAAAAAGGGTCATTGAAAATTAAGGGCGAGTATTTCTGGCCCTCCATAAACATCAATTTAAACTTAACGTTCCATTCGAACTGGGTGAAAAGTCAATTTCAAAGTTGAGTGAAGATGTAACAATAGCTAGGGTCTCCAGAAAATGGTGGTTATTCAGTTTTCGCCATTTGCATTTGATAATAATTTATCTGTCACTGGAATTTTTATCGATAAATATCGACCGGAAGTATACAAAAAAATCGTAACATTCTATGTGCTATTCAATATTTTCGGTGAGAGTCTATTTCGTAGGATTAGAAAGATTAATAATTGTCGTCTAATTATTCCTACTTTGTTTTTGTTGATTTCTTCCTTTATATTCTTATTAGCTCTCTTTCATTGTTCTGAAATACAGAAAACTGTTGGCATTAAAAAAAATTTTATCAGTGATGGGTCAAGTGTTCATTTTTTGCTCGAAACTTTGCTTCCAAGAATTGGAAAAATAAAAAAATTGTCCTCTAATTTCTATTATTTTTATATATTTTTTTCTCGTTTCTCGGGTTTCAAAATGAAAGAGTTCCCTTCCCATTTTCATTGCCCCATTGTATTGTTCTGAGATGCAATGAAAGGGCGAAATTAAATCCGCCTCTACGTAAACTATTTTTTATTTGCAGCCGCCAATAATTTATGCATCATTGAAATTTTTTTCCCGTCGAAGCATCAATCCCTAGAGGTCCTGGCACCCGATAAAAATCACAATGTTCACTTTAGTATTCCAATGTACTCCGCCGACTCGGTTTCACTTAGAGGGATGCAGTTCTCCGTCGTGTAATACTCCGTGACGCGTTTCCCATCCGGAAATTCAAACGAAACTCCAGCATGCACCGAAACTCCATTATTCGAACTGTGTACAGTGAATTGCCAAAGCTCAGTGGTGTGTATGGCTGTGAAAATTCACCGGTACAATTTCTCTCGATTCTATTTCTGCTCGTAGGATATATTTTTTTCCCTGTGCGGTGGCTTCTTTTTTTACTCTCATTTTTTTCATAGAAAGCAAGAGCAGTGTGTGGAAGAGCGAGAGCTTTTGATCAATCAGATAGAAAAAAAAAATCATAAAAATGCCGATTCTTGTGCGATAACGATTTTTAAAAAAATTCACTCACGTCGAGTGCACGGGAAATTTCGCCGAACCTCTGAGGTGAAATTAAACTGCGGCAGGTTTTTCCATTCGATAGGCTGCACAAACACTTTTTCAACTATTCCCTCTGGCCGCCTCGGGGGACTTGATTTGGTGATTAACGATGTTTCATTTGGATTAGTTCTCTCCGAAAAATTTACAAAATTTTACGTGTGGTATAATGAAGTATCCGAGAGAATTTTCAACAGCTCGAGAACTGAAGTACATAATTTATGTCAATCTCTCGACTGGAAATTTTGTTTTTTTTTTTGTTTGAGGCTTCAAAAGATATTGGGAGATGCCAATTGCTTTCGCAGGACCGACAGCCAAAAAAAACGCATGTAAAAATTAGTTTGAGAGCCCGAGTGGAGTGAAATATCATGGGGGTGAAAGAAATGCTAAGAAAAGTCCCTCTCTACCTGCACGTAGTGCGCGAATCCACTCGGCTCGGTCCTGCTCACGTGCCGCGAGTAGATAAAGAGTGTACTCCTGACCTGCCTCCCGATAGCCAACTTGGAATGGCAGGCCAGGGGGTATGCCACCACCGCCACCACCCCCTGAGCCCGTTTCACTTCCGGCAGCCACGTCGCCGACGCCACCACCAACGTTGCCTAGGCTCGCCGTTTCCACCACGTGCACGTTCTCAATGGCAATGCGACCCCGTTCCTTCCGTCGCTGAAAAAAACGAGATAATTCAGAAGGTGTTTGTGAGTAAAAAAAAAAAAAAAAAAACACAGTCAGAAGATTCGATCAGGTCTGTAGAAATCGAGGAGAGCATTCCTCTTGTCTGGAAATTACAAGATCCATAGCTCCGCGTATCACCAAAGAGACAGGGAGACTCCCTCTAAAAGGGAGAGAGGATTTATTGCAATTTTGAATTAATCCAAATATAATATGTCAATTGTTTAGTAATTGGAAATATTTTAATGAATTTTATGCTTCTATTCGTCTCAGGATGTTAGAGTAATCACAAATCGATATTTGTTGCGCTGAGGTGGTTTTCCATCTACTAAAAATCTCCGAACAATTCCGGAAAACCAATTTTGCAGCACGAAAATTCAATTTGCGCTCTATTCAAGGACATTAGAAAATAGAGAAGACTATCTTGATCTGATAAAATTTCTCATTGTGATAGCTGGAGAGTTCCTGAATTGAAATTTCTTTTTACATATTCGATTGAAATTTCTTTGGGCCTTTGGTTCCCTTCAAAAGAGTTAGAAAATATTCTAGAGTATTCCCACGATTTCACTGGAACTATATAAAAGTATATTTTTAATTTCAATGAATTCCATGAATTTATTGGTTTAATTTCAATTTTACCCCGACTTCATCTCTATTTCCTCGAAATCACTTTGCGCAGATTCAATCTGTACTATGTCATTCAGAAAATATTCCCTTGTTCGGGGAATAAACGAGACCACCATTATCTGACAATATTCATGATCGATAAATCTAGAAAATTCCTAAACACAAATTCTCCCTCTTCAAATTTTCCATTAAAATTTTCAGTCCCTCCAATCGCGACTCCCATCCCCCCAGGCTCGACCCAAAATATTCCCGAGTATTTCTACAATCTTAATGAACCCACATTGAATTTCAATTAATCCCATGAATTTATAATTTTTAATTGCAATTTTTCATCTCCCATTTGCATTTACCCCCCCCCCCCCCCAATCCTATTAAAACGGGGTCACCACTGGTGTGAGAAACAAGGTATGAGAAAAATTCACCTGCAATAATCCTTGCAAAACTTTGAAGTTACCCTGAAGTTACCATTTAAAGACGAACAGTATTTTTCCTTTACAAACATCATTTTCGAAATAATTTTTTCCTCCTGCACTCTTCACCTTCATTTATCCTGGTGAGTTTTTATTCATTCCCGTCTTCATATCTCTTTTATTATGTTTCATTCTAAACCAGAGAAATATAACAAAAGAGGCGAAAAATCCTATGTTTTTTTGAAACAAAGCGAGTCAAAGTAAACTCGTCCAACCGGAGGGTGAAAAAAAAGAACAAAATGAATAAATCTTTTCGTCTATTCTCCCCTTTTTACCATTCTCTTCTCTCTAAACAACATTTTTTTTTTCATTCTCCACCTTCTGTTGCTTACCTCCACGTTGTCCAACTTGAATAACAGTCGTACTTATTGACTCCCCTCCCAAATTGTCCTCTCTTTTTAACTAGAAAATAACAACAACAACAACAACAACGACACTCGTTTTACTTCAAACGTGACGATCAATTTTGCTCAACGTTCCACGTGGATTGTTGAGCCTCTTGCGTTCCGCGTTGGCTCAACTTTTTCCCCCTAAACTTAAATAACTTGCAAGAGCGGGGAAGCGTTTTGGGGAAGGTGGGGGGGGGGGGGCGGGGGGGGGGGGGGGGGGGGGGGGGGTGGAGTTGGTAAGAAGTTCAAAGATTCATTCAAGTACGAGAAGACTTATTTTTTGTAACGGGAGAAAAAAAAATGAATTCAAGGAGAGGGGGATCGGGATCAGCGGTGGCTCTTGAATCTGATGAACGACAGCGGCTGTAATGGACCGAGCGTATCTGGGAAGCAAGTTTGTCATGAGTAGAACAACCGGGATCGCCCGTAGATCGATCGTGAACGTGCGCCCGCGCGTCTCTAAACACTTTTGTTGTTGAATTTATTTATTTTTATTCATAAGTGCCTCAGACGATTCAGTCATCTGATCGACTCCTAGGTACCCGAAAAATCCTCACCCTCCCCCACCGATCTCCAACTGTTTCCAAAAGATGGAGGGAATAACTAAAATATGCAGTGGTTTCGAATTGTCTTCCAGAGAGTCCGATTATTTTCATTGAAAAAAAAATCGATTGAATAATCAAACGTTCTTTCTCAATAACTTGGATCGTGAAATGACGGAGACTTGGACCCGCATTCGACAAGTCAATTCGTCGGCGGCTACGGCTAACCAACTGAACTCGTGAATCCGGAGATGTGCCAGGATGTGCAGAATAACGGGCGTTGGGGGTGGGGGGTGGTTGGCGATGGCAGTAGTAGTGGTGATGGTGGTGGTGGTGGTAAAGGTGGTAGTGGTGGTGGTGGTGGTGGTGGTGGTGGTGGTGGTGGTGATATTGGTGGAGGAGATTGTGCCGAATGTGAGGGGCTGTTCAGAGCCTTGCGCTTGCGTGCTAAACCATCAAATAGGCTTACCACGATGAAGATACATGGATTGCTGTGACAGTTTCCCTGGGCTCCACACATTCAATTAACATTTTCAGGTTTGTGGTAAGTTTTCGCATGCCCCCCCCCCCCAGGAATGCACTTAATATAATTTATCGAGGACTTGGCTTTTTGGTGCTATTACAGGAAGTTTGGATAATGTAAGGGCCGAGTTGAGGCCTTGCTGAGGAACTACTGGAGATTTTTAAAGTGTAGCCGTCATTGTACGACCCAGCTCCGATACGAACTGATGTGGAGGATAATTTGGTTTGCCTGATACTTTAATTATTGGTTTTCTTGGAATTCGGTATTGTCTAGTAGTTAGGATATCTGGGCGTCTTTCAATTGTGCGTGGAATTGAACAATCTCAAGCACAGATTGTCAACTGCTAACGTAAAAATGTCGATTGGGAGAGCTCCATCTGTTTAAAATTCCAAATCTAAATTCAAGATGGCTTTTCCAGGTTTGAGAAAGCTCTCAGGGCGATGACATCTTCGGGAGGACCATCTGGCGTTGCCAGTTGATTGGTTTCTTACTCTATCGATATTCCGTCATCTCCTAGAAATAAAGATTATTCAAACACCGTATGAACGCGTTAAGTATGCTTTGCATTGTAATTTGAACGTCTAATTATTCCCCAGTTGCTGAGTCTCTAATAAATAATCAAGAAGTTAGCAATCTTCCGGATCTCAATTTGACTTTTAATTCACTGAAACTTCACTCGGAGGTGATGTTCAATTTTGCTATGCACTTGAGACTTCAAGATGTCATTGAAATTTCAATAAAAATAACCTCACATAAAAATCCTCTTATTGTGAATTTCCAAGTCGAATACGAGATTTCATGTACGATTTGATCCTGAACGGAATTTTAATTCTCAACATTGAAGAACTGAATGAAGTTAATTGCTCAATTTTCAAGAAATTCCTGTCCATTTCTGGGATTTTTCTAGAATATCCTCGTAAGACCTGTAATTGTCAATACTTATAGCTATAATTATACTAAAATAATTAATATATAGGCACAGTTTTAGTGTCAGAAGTGGCTTTACTCATCAATGTCCGTAATTATAGTTATTGACTTGTAAGTATCCTCATAAATGAATTTATAGCTATAGTTATTAAATTAATATTGGGGTCGCAAAATCGTTAAATAGCTTTTTAAAGAAAAAATAATAGTTAAAAATGAAAGATCAATACTTTTTGTTTAAAAATTGTATCGATTTTATGGATAAAAGGCTTGAAAAAAATACTTAATTTATTTAAAGAACTATTCAATTTAACTACAACAATATATTTTTTTTAAACCCCATTTCATGAACTGAAATGTTCAAAGTGTGAAATGTTCGTATCAAATAGAGTCAAATAGTGTCAAACTGTTTGAAATAGTATAGCCATTGGCTTTTTGTCTCTAACGTTTCTGAAAAATATATCATAAATTGTGTCTAAAAGAGGGAGAAAAAAAAATTGAGGGAAAAAATTGAGTTTACCTCGCTGTCATTGTCGTAGTAGACGAGATAACGACGTGTCAGTACAAACCATCGTTGTTTGTAGTTTATTGGTGTGAAGCGTTTTTTATTTTGCGAACGCTTCACCATAAATCCCTGTCTCATGATATCACCTTGCGACTCCACCTTCCCATCCTTTCCCGCCATACCGGAGAACACCCTGCCTAGAAAATACCCAGAAACAAATTTGAAATTACATTTTTGACATTATTCACTTATTCTAGTATAGATAATAAAGATTGAAAAAAAAAATAATAATTCAAGAACTGTTTTATCGACTTGTTGTACTCTGTTTTGTAGGGCAACCACTCGATTTCCCCTTGCGGATTGATATGCATATTTATTATTAAAAAAAAAGTAATTAACTTGTATGAGTATTGAAAGATAATTCCATCAGAATAAATTTGAATTTTTTTTTTTCACCAAATTCAGGGAATTTGGGAGATTTGAGGTTATGCAGAGGATGAAACTGTAAACAATGATTGAAGTCATAATGAGTGGCAAAAAAGTACATAATTAATGGGAAAAGAATCCCGGGGGTCTGCGCCGAGATAAAACTCACGAATTTTTTCGCAAGTTAAAACTATTACCACGACTTTTGAAGCAGGATAGAATGTAGAGAATTTTATGAGCTATTAAAATACCTTGTGATCTCGGGGAATAAGCGCAAACCGGCATTCTGAAGATATATATATTTTTTTATACCCACTGTCTCGCCGAAAAAAACAAAAAAAAAAAAATCAACCGTAAAACAACTGGAAAGCGACAAAATGGGGAATACAGCACTGACAACTCGTGGTATACATCTCACCGAGGAATACAAAAATACGTCAATTTTTTTTTCTTTCTGAACTTGAGCGTATCTCTCAAAGGAAACTGAAATGAGAACTCGTATAAATGGTTTGCGGTTATCCACGACGTGTTTATCATCACTTCCGGAGCGATGAATACAACTCCGATAAAACCATATTGTACTTCTCAGTGGCTTCTCTAGTCTAGTAAGAGACGAGTTACAACGGCGAAAATAAAGGAGAGAAAAAAAATCGGTGGGGTAAAAAGAATGAAAAGTCCTCAAAGGGGGGGAAGAAAAAAAAACACGGTCAGTAAAAATGGCCGATTTTGGAATGAATTTTACGCACTTACCATGCACACCGTTGTTGCTAACGACACTGCATAAACAATTATTATTACTGGTATGACCGGCATTGACGTACAAGAAACAACAAAAAAATTCACGTGGAATGATAGTGCAGCGCGCGCGCGCGCGCCACTCCAATCTGTCAAACGAAAAGCGTCGAAAATTCATGGTGGGGGCCGGGGAAGGGAGGGGGCAGCTGAGAGGAATGACAAAACAGAAGGGAATCGAAAGGAGAATTTGCCGACCGGTTGGTGGGCATTTCTGGAAATACTGGCCCGCTTCTGTTGTCAATGCCAGACATTATATTATGGAGAGGTTTCAACATCGAAATTTCCGACCGGTGGCGCCTGAACTAAACTCAAACCGGGGGGAACCTGTTGGTAAGGCAGGCCGCACAACTCAGCGTTGGAACCTGTTACTTGTGTGGCTATATGACGTACCATCAGTGTTAAATTTTTAATTCCATTACTTTCCATTAAAAATATTTTACCCTAGGAAATAGTGGGGATACGTGCGATTGTATGGGGTCAGTTGACCACATTGCCGTTCACCACAGATTTTTAAATTTCAACATTGGCCACAACAGTAAATACCAGGTGGCGAGTCGTTATTGTTATGGAGACACAGTATTCTTTATCGATGACAGAAGTGAATCCATCCACTTAATAGATGGCACATCGAGATTGAAAATGATGTCACGGGGGGAGGGGGGGGGGATAATGACGAATCCTATTTATGATATATTGCTTCTTACATGAGAAGGAACCTCAGTTCGTATCCCCACTATACCTAAACTCCGCTTTGGTTTGTGCTCACCACCCCTCGAAACGATGTTCCTTCTTTTGCGAGACGGACTTTAGCACAAACACATAAATGAAGTTCGTCCTAATCGAAATATCTCGAAACGCGTAAGGATGCTTCCTCATTGGTCGAAACAATCGCCATATTCGAGGCGGGAAATTCAAAATATGGCGCGCGGAGCACGCTATCGGTCTCATAATCATATGATAACGGAGCAATTATCGAACATACCTCGCATTTTCATCTGAATGAGGGCGGGTTATCATAAATAATACAAGTCTGTACAATAATTGATCAATGATTTCACCGATGACTTTGTACAACGATTACATACATTAAAGAGGTAATGATCGAGCTACATTTGGAAAGATAATTACGAAATTATGTTGAGGAAAATTGAGTTGTTTTTTTGCCTATTAGTCAACGGCAATCCTCGCCAAATCAACGAATGACCCTTAAATTTTCATCAGAATGGCTGCACTTGCCGAAAATAAGTTGGAGCCTCGGGAAACGACTAGAAATACTTTTTTTACGCCCATACATGCCGGAGAGCAAAATTCGGATTAATTAATTTGGAGTACACTTAGGTTTTTTTTAGGATTTCTCGAAAAGTGGAGCAGCTACCGCTTCGCTCTCAACAGCATTGGATTCCTGAGGAAATTTCCTAAAGATCGGGTAGGTTTGAGCCCTGAGAGGCGATTGAAAGTATTTTTTTTATGCCCTCCTATGCGGGAGAGCGCAAAGTGGACTAATCAATTTCGACGAATTTTCTGTTTTTTTCAGATTTCTCGAAAACTAGAGTAGCTACGGCTTCGCTCTCAACGGCATTGGATTCCTGA
>JAPYZM010009981.1:0-10226 GCA_030522845.1 Psyttalia concolor | reverse complement strand
ACTTCATCATTTGTTTTTTTTATATAGGCAACATGAAAAATTTCCAGTGAAATTTCCAAGGATTTCCGCTGAAATACCGTGTTGGCTATACAAAATAACATCGAATGGTGCAATCCTATTGGCCAAGATTTGGATGGGAAAAATAATCAGTATAATATTAAAAAAATTTTTTTGAATTTTTTTCCCCCATTGCCAAAACTACATTATTTATGCCAAATTTATTTATGCCATAGGTGCCCGTAATCACGCGATTCTAACCTCGCTTCGCTCGGTTAAGGCTCGTGGGATTATAACAACGAGCCAAAAACACCATTACGCACATGTTGCATAATATACTATTTCCGATATTCTTCAATTGTTCTTTTATTCTCAAGTTTTATTTTCTCTGTTACGGTCAATGGATGTCTTCCAAAATTTATTCGAAGGCGCTTTCATTAGAAATCAACTTTTTCTCATTCAAAAATAGAAAAAAAAAATTAAGACAAAAAGTCTTTGTATAAATGATGTAAGTATCAATTACTTTTCCTCCATAAAATACCAATATTTTTTTCCATTTTCATTTGGCCATTTGAAGATTTAGAGAACATTTATAGATTTGGCTTAATCGAATCGTTCGCTGATTCCACGAAATTGAAAATTAATACACTGAAAATAAAAAGTATTACGTCAAACGGATATGTTTCCCTATATGGCTCAACTGTTTTCTTTCTTATTCCCAAGTTTTCCTCCATCTGTCATTCTCAATGAATTTCATTCTAAAACTTTTCGACGACCGAATAAAAGTTTCGTTCAATAAAAACAAGTTTTTCTTCTGAATCAAAAATAGGAGAAAGAAATGATTATGAAAGGGCAATTTTTCTGACAGATAAAATTGCAAATAACCGTCATAAATCTCAATTATTCGTTCTCCATCAAGTGCCAATATATTCTTGTTTCCATTTCATCAATATTTGCTCTGTTCTTGCCCATAAACATAACCATCATTCCAATATCCTGTGTAAACTCGACAAGATAATAAATAACCGGCGGCGAATAACAGGTTCCGATAATTTCCATTCACAATTTCAGAAAAAAATTCCGTAACTAAGGAAACGTTCTGGAGAAATTTCTGAGTGACTAATTATTGAAATTAGACTTTTCATACGTTGAAAACTCATTGTTTGTAAGCTACAAACGATAAATAAGTGCAACCTAATGATTTTTTATTATTCCATTTACATCCAGAGGTTTGAAATAGAACAAATAATATACTGAACTCAATGCATGCGACAGATTTTTTGCGACTCGCTTATCGATTACGGAAAAATCGAGTGACGCAATCGTAACTTTTCCGATGATTCAGATAAACATTATTGACCTTCATGAAAATCTTTATAATTTGCGGTAAACATTAGGCGAACGATCCGTAAAATTTCCTGCGATCCAATATTATCACCGATTTTTCTCCATGCACAAAATTAATTGACATACTATAAATTATCAATAATAAATATTTTTTTCAAGCATTTTTCATTTTCTCTCTACATTTACTCCTCGTTACGCCTTTAAATTCCATTCATTTTTGCCAATATTTTTGACTAACCTTAACAAGTAGATGAACGGGTTGACTGACACTTGGCGATTTTCCACGGCGTGCCTTGCCACCCCCGCCGCCCAGGCACCTTATCCACGGCATTCCAGACAGTCCTTAACTCCCCGTATTCACTCACCGGCAATATCAATTCCTCCCGATGTCGCAACACTCAACAATCTCCATCCTTTCCCACGTCTTTCACAATTAAAAAAAAAAAATACCCCAGAATGTCCCCAAGATAATTGCCGATGATGTAGACAGTTATTTTTTTACTTCACATCCATTCAGCTCTCCCTGCGATTTTATTTATACCGAATACATTATATATTAAATCGATCTCGTTCAGCAACATCAATTTTCAATAACGATCGAATCCCAATCAATTTTATAGTCGTTGATAGCTGCATGCAGTAACTCCCCAATATTCCACACGCGTTAACCGCGGAAAATTGTAAATTGCCCCTGTTACAAATTCTCGTCGAACCTCTTATCACCAGTAAATGGAGTCACCAATTGCAATGCGTCAACAACGAATTAGCATCGGCTCGAGATAACAATTATTGTTGCATTAGTAAATGAACATTGTCCCTGCAATTTGTAATGCTCAACTTTCCCGAAGTGCTGGCAAATTTCTCTTATTTTAGATTCACTCAATGACTCTCGCCAATTTGTATAGTTGATTCATCACTGATTGCACAAAAAACGAACGTCCATCGTTTTTTACTCTCCGCGTCTGTCTGTCTCTCGCTCTCTCCCTCGCTCCCTTTGAACTGAATGAAAATAATAAACAAATCATTCAAAGTCCATCAATGAATTATTCAGGGTTCTTGGTTCGTTCTTGTTTCGTCGATGATTCGTTCGTTAAATCATCGGTCGTTCGTTTTTTATTTATTGTAGTTTATTTGTTTTTTGTTAAAAGAAGTGGAGTAATGCGAATGTTAATGAAAACTCGACAATGGTGCAATGATTTCCGATGTTTGCGCTGTTTACTCTGTTTGTTTTGATGGATACGGACGCGCGACTACATCGACTGGCTCGCGCCGCAGTCTACCGTAGACTGATGGAGAATACCGGCCGGGAGCTGAAGCGGTTAGCTCTTTCGCCCAATGCCGACAGCCTCGCCTGTGCGGACGGAAGGATGAGGGGACCAACCACCCGAGACCATTCGTATCATAATCACATTGCGAATCCCGTGTTTACGCACTTTTTTTGCTGACGATTGGAAGATTTGTAATCGGTCTTTGGTACTATACTACAATTTTTTATGTTATGTAATTAAATTGTACGAAAGAAAATGGAGAAAAATTTAATGAGCTTGTGCGAATTATATTAATAATAATATAATTGTATTATTCCAGTCTTTACTTTGTTTCGTTAATGATAATTGAATTGCGAAAAAAATCCATCTTCGGTTATCATTGACATTTTAATAATATTTTGAATTCTGCAACTCATTGCCATCTGTAAATGACACCCAACGGATTGTTCCGTGAGCAGAAAATAACCAAAATTATTCACTGAATTATCAAGCATTCCAGCATTGAACTGAATGTTCAATAAATACGACATTTCGGGATTTTTTCACTCACTAATGCCTCACGAAATGCCATTTTTTGCGCATCCATTCAAAACTTGCAATGACAAACCAAGTATTATAATGGCAAATCAATATTTATAAAAGTATCAGATTAAAGTTTTTCCAATTTTTAGATACAACAACCGCCATCAGGCGACTTCAGTCATCAGCCCCCGTACCATCCTCATTTTCTGCTATTGCTCTCATTATCCCAATAGGCTTTCTAAGCTGCCATTATCTTTACTCAAGAAATCAGTGTGACAAAAAGGGAGAGAGGAAGCGGCCCGGGAACATCGAATTGGCAACATCCGGAAAGGCCCACTCTGGGTCAATTGTGTACAAATGAAATTTCAATTATTTTTTCATTAATGGAATTTCAGTTATCGGTTGCATTGCAGTGGCGCCTGGGGTACGACGTTTATCGGGGTTCTCTCGGCTGCGAGAGAGGACATTAATCACAACGAGTGGCTGGAAAAATTAAATCCCCCGGAGTTTTCTATTGTTGAGCGTGGAAACAATGAAGGAACATTTGTCTCTGACGGTTGGACTGTATGTAGACATGACATAAATTGGTCCAGGCATGGGCGTTCTCTCTCTCATTCTCTGGTGATGCACATGTGCTCCGAGTGCTTTGGCCACTGCCAATGCTAACGTACACGACAATGATACTACTGTGGCGTTTTATACACGGGTATATGCGATAGTTTCGTGAATGTATTACTAAGTGGAACGGTATTCCGCGGGATATGCTGGATACAATAGGTATTTTGCTGGCTGGAGATGGGGTAACGGGATGACGATGTCAAATATCGAGAGTGAAGTAGTGCTTTACGGACTGAGTGCCAAAAGTGATTTTCGTCAGTAAATCCGAAAAACTGCCATTTTATCTTCGCATCGTTCGATTAGATCGCTATTTTGGGGCGATAGAGATATCTATCGTATAGAAAAACGTATTCAGTAGTAATACCATGACACACCCAAAATTATCGAATATTTTTCAACTGTTTTGTTTGGTAACAACGAGAACAATACGTTTAGCAGATTGAAATCCCTATTGTGCACTGTGAGGTGTTTTCGTACAAAACTTATCTCGATCTTTGATACGCAGGACTACTTGAGGGAAATGTTCGATTAATTTGAAGGTCGAATAGTATTTGGCGGATGATCTTTGGAAATCGGATTTGATCATTCTCCCTTTCTTCATGACTTTTTTTGCACTCTACAAAATATAAATATCTTCTAGTTATATAGTTCGAGAAACAATTGCAAAATTAGAGGTAAATTATCCAAAGTTACAGGGAAATTAATAAAAGCTAGAGAGAAATTTGAGCTACAATTTAATTTGGGAAGCAGTTCATTGTTATTGAATACTGATATCGTTTGGCCCAGAGGAGGCCAGATCCAATCATCAAAAATAATCAATAAAAATTAGACGGGTTATGGCTCCTTTACAACTTCTTTTTATGACTCCAGGGGGAACGGTGTTCCGAAGAATATGCGGACTACAATAGGTGTTTAGTTGGCTAAGGATAACGGTAACGGGATGACCATGTCAAAAATCGGGGACAAGGAGTAATCCTGATGAAGATTGATTTTCATCAGAGCATTTGAAAAGTGCCATTTGATCCGCGCTTGGCGCGCTTAGATTGCGATTTTAGAGCGATACAAGTATTTATCAGACAGAGATATATTCTTTGGTTGTATATAAATCGTCGGCGAATGAAATAAATTATTTTTGGTAAAAGTCTAGTATAGGTCCACCAGTGCCAGAGTCGATCAAGTCCGTTATAACATTACTTCTGCGCGCCCCAAATTATGAATAACAAACCTTCGTTTATTAGCAGCAACTGTGCGTGGTTTTCTCGGATTAAAAACATCGATTCCCCTCATCACTCTTTGCGTGACCCAGAACCAATGCCGTGGACATGGTGGTGTTTGGTCCCAACGACAACACATGTTGAAAAAGAAACAGACAAGGGACAGACAAAGATGGTATCAAAAATGACTCGCGATGACCTTCCCATACAGTCGGCCCATTCACCTACTCCTATACTTCTGTCGGTAAAAAAAATGTTCAAACTTCTTTTTGTGAAGATATAAAAACCTTCACAGATGAGAAATTTTATGTGCCCTGATCTTCGCACAATTCGCAAATTCACCCCCCCCCCAAACCGCCCCCCCCCCCCCCCCCCCCCCCCCCCCCCGATGACCACTCGTCAAGGTGCATGCCTCGGACACTTTTTGTGTTGATGTTTAGATTCTCCGGTAACTGCGTTTGAAATTAACATTAAACCCAAACCAATCGCTTCCCTCAAAAGCGGTTTTGAGATTCACATGTTTCGAGGAACAGAAGCCAACATTTTTCAACAAGCCTCATTAAATTCCCTTAGATGGACTGTTGTATTGCAGAATTTCCCCGAGCTACAAAATTCACTCTTCCTAAGTTTTTATATTTGCGGATTTAGGAAATGATCATTGATTCATTGCAGTGAGGATTTTTAATTTCATAGAACAGAGAGGCAGGAAAGTCTCCGGGGACTTTCTCTGGGCAGGTTTTTTTTTTCAAAATTACATCTGGGAACCAGATAGGGTTCAGATTGGAAAAATCAATGATTCAAGTAGTCGATGAAAATTATATTGCCCTCTTCGATTGAGTTTGACCTGAGCCGCACTAGCAAATATAAAGTACCTCTTTACTGTGTAGAGTCAAACTAAACTGAATAATAATTTTCAGTGTTAAAAATACCTACAAGTGTTTTCTTCATTTCTATGCCCGTAATTCATTATGGGCCTATACTAGCCATTTACCTTGTTTCCTTTTCAAGTGCATTGAAAAACCGCAAATAATGCGCAGAATATGAATATTGGCCGTAAGTTACGGCTTGACGAAGCAAAAATTTCACCTACTCCAAAGGATCATAAACAATCCTTTTGAAAAGAAATAGTGCTAACGAAAAATTGTCCAACAATAAAATTAAAAAAGGAACCTTTTCTTCTAAAGTTCAGAGGTTTTCTCCCTAAATTATTGGGAGACAAATGAAATAAATTGTTTTGCTCTCGAATGAATTTAAAAATCTCGATGAATACGTAGAGTGCGGAGAATGGTCGTAAGTTACAAATTCGACAAAGCGAAAATTCCAGAAAGTCGAAACGAGTACAAAGAATTGCCTTGAGCAGAACTAGTGCTAGCGAAAAATAGGCCTACTGTGATTTTCTCCTTTGATGATTTTTCATTTTTCGACACGCGGCTGTTGGCCATATAGCGGACTGCACCCGGCGGACAGGCGCGTGCCGTTTCTTTCAACACCTGGACTTCCTGAATTCATCTGGCGCATCTGTGCACTAATCCACCCACGTAATTGACCCAGGTTTAACGATTGAATTCTTCGAATTTCGAGGAGGCTTGTAAAACATGAAAATAGTCAAATTACGCTGATTCTCGTGAATATGTGCGAATAAGAAGTTTCAGATTACTGTACATTGATTCCTTTGTTTGAGTTTGTATTCTTTTGCTGGTGGTCACGTATGTTGACGGAAACGCTGACAAATAACTGATGAATTCTCAAGTTTTGATGATGATTCAATTTTTATGGGATTATTAATCACGCATCAGTCATATTCAAGGACTTTGGTCACTTTTTTCTGTGAAATTCTTCTCAGTACTCGATTTTCATCAAAGATGATTCATTTGTTGAACAACTAGAGAGATTATCGTATAACCTCATAGAATGGAATCTTTTCTATTGATCTAAATTAGATTCAGTTTCAGAAAAGACAAATCGTAGAGCAACAAAGCATATCTTTCTTTGACTAAATCGCCTCAACAGTTGATTGAAACTAAAGAGGGGTTTTACACTCTGGGCCCATCTAACAATGGTCTTTTATTTCGGTTTCTCTCTATTTCCTTCCTATCGGTGTATCCTTTAATCAATATCCTGCCAACACTTTCCTTTATGTATACTTACTTCTGAGGAAACCCATAAAATAATGTCTCAACATCTCCTGATACAAACCAAACTAAGTCAAAGCAAGAAAACAATTTTTGGATCGGTTCGAATATTCCAACAATTGTTCCTAAAGAGTTTCTCTTATTCACTTTTAACTCCAATAAACATTGACTATATTTTTTTTTAATCTCCAGCAGTTCTATTGCCAAATTTAAAAACTCAAAAAAAAAAATTAAATTAAAAAATACAAACTCAAAACGTTCAATGTGATAATTGAAAATCATTAAAATCCCCTCACATATCCCTAATGAAATAATTCATGAAAAAGAATAAAAAACAGTGAACTGCAATTATGACCAGAAGCCAGTGTTTGTATCGCCTCTGAAAAGATTTAATGGACTGTAGCGATTCATAATGACAGGCGTCCATGGGATTGAAATAAACGTGACACAGACCACAAGCAGATCGCTCCCCATGTACCATGACGTCGTGAATACGTGTCGAGGATACATATGTGTACATCGTGCTGTGCATAAGTTGTACTGAAACCTCAATAAATTCTCCATGATACCGAATCATTTCACAATTCATAAATCCTCCGATCGATAAAAAAAAACCATTGCAATATTTTAACGAGAGTACGCTCCACTAATGCATGTAATCAATCACGAGTGATCCATAAATAATCGAAATTATTTGTATCGAAGTCTATTCCCGTCTATCGAATTGCTCCAGCAATCAACATATGACAGAGTTGCAGGAGTCTCTTGACATGAGTTCAGAGTCGGTATCCCTTTTGTGCACTCAACCAATGTCCGAGTAGATTGCCAGCCGACACGCCAGGCTGACTCACCGAGGAAAAGTCATTCTGAATATAACCCAAGGGGTTGTATTCCTTCATATTGATGATGACTGCACTCATTCACCTATAACCATCGCTATTGGCACCCGTCACGCGATCGGAAATGCCCTCAACATTTTTTTTTATCGGAATAATTTTCTCGTCGCTCAATATTCAACAACTGCAATCAACAAGTCATCGCCATATATAGCTTCGTCACTTTATGAATGGTGTTTCCAATTTTTTTTCGACGACCCACAAGTTAGCTAGATTGACAGAAATATTGGAAGCGGATTCGTTGTATTCGCTCTTCCCCACCCCCTCCTCCAAGATGAGTCACGGGGTGCGAGTGTTAAAGATATGTGGAAATTAGCCGTAAGGCTAATAATTCAGAGTTTACCCCACAGGGTCGTCTCTTTTATATTGACGATCGCTGCACTCGACCAATAATAACCATGTCTATGGATACCCATCACGCCATCGGAAATGTCCTGAACATTTTTTTTAATGAAACCGTTCTCTTGTCACTTCATGTTGAACAACTGGTAGGGAGGACTTACGAGGTAATATATTTCGTAATGAGTGTCAAAAACAACTTTTTTTCACTAGTTACGAACAAAATTGTTCATCTCAATGTATAACTGTATAATAACTGACAAGTTCCTTTTCCGACACAGCGTGATAAAAAAATATTGTAGACGAAACTGCAACTTTTGGTTATTTGAAGTATTTGACTCAGAGAATTTGTTTGAAACTTGAAGCAACTTTTGTTCAAATATTGTCCTAATAGAGTCCAGAACGAGGACAATCCTGCATGAACCAATCTTTTCACTTTTCTACGCGAAATAATTATAAAATTATAATCCATCGAGGTCGTAGATCCCTTTTCGGACGGTGCGTTCCTTCTCCGTTTGTTATAAGAAAGCAGATCCTTCAGAATAAGAAAAAGACCGCACGAAAGCTCCTAGAAATTTTCTCAGTTTATTACGGTCGAGTCATAATTCAAAGCAAGAACAGAAAAAAATCGAAATGCGAAGAATGCTAGAAGTACGAAAATTTTGGTTTCCACGGCATGTTTACAATCCCTGTATGACCTTCCTTGCCTCATTACATGTACATGTACATGTTTTTTTTTTTTGAGACTACTTGTCTCATCACTCAATATCTCCAACAACTGCAATCAACCCGTCATCGCCATGCGCCCCTCCATCATTTCATGTATGATGTTCTCGATTTTTTTTTCAGCCCGATCATCAAGATGAATCAAATGCCTCGCCCATATTCCAGCCAAGCAAGGACTCGACAATTTGAATTTAACGCCTGCCATTGTACTTGCGGAAATGTGATCGTTGTGTCACTCAACCGTGAAGCTGATTGAAAATTCTGCTTCCTGATGAGTTTGTGGAAACATGAAAACTGCTTAAGGATGTCACGGAAAAATAAATTAACGAGCGTTATATTTTTCCCTCCAATAACGAGAGACTGAAAAAAAATGCTGACAAAGCCAGATCTCCCAACCAAGTTAATTATTGAAAAATGAAATAAACAAAATCTGCCCATTCAGAAAAGTTTCTATGAGATTATGCACTAAAAAGGCTAATTTAGAGAGATAAGAGAACAAAACTTTTATAGTCATTTTCTACTCTCTTGACACCTTTAAAGGGTCAGTCTGCCATTATGGGTCGAGAGAATCGCTTTTTTTTCATATTTTTATGTAGCTATAATATTCCAAAGTGTTGTGAAAAAATCTGTAAGCAAATATTATCGATAATATGGGTATTTGAACCGATCACCCAGGGATAGAGAAGCCGCAGGGTCAGCTCAGCTTCCCGGATCGAATGTTTCTAAGCTGTAGACAAAACATTGGAATTTGACAGAAGCAGAGATGCAGATCAAACATCACTAAAAGAAGCTAAAGTGTCACGAACAGATGACACAATTATAAACACAAAAGACTGAGAAGAAACTAACGAGGAATATCATGGTGTTGGAATAGCTGATTAAAGATGAGGGTTGCACTGAAATATTATAACTTTCAGAGTCTAATCGCACGTTCCATATCTCAGGACGATAATATATAATATTTTTTATACGGAAAACTTGAGTTTTTATGTAATTATTTTCAAAATTTCAATAAATCGCTATCAAACGCTGTGCATACTAAGTATTGAAAAAACTATTGAAAGGAATTAGTATATTTCGTAACAAGTGAAAAAAAATGGTTTTTGACGAGTGGGAGGTTTATATCACGAGCCGAAGGCGAGTGATATAATCCCACGAGTCAAAAAC
>JAPYZM010009890.1:0-11399 GCA_030522845.1 Psyttalia concolor | reverse complement strand
GCGTGATGAAATAGTATATTTCGTAACAAGTGAAAAAAAATGGTTTTTGGCGAGTGGGAGGTTTATGTCACGAGCCGAAGGCGAGTGATATAATCCCACTCGCCAAAAACCACTTTTTTCACGTGTTACGAACAATATTTTTCATCTCAATGTGTCGGACAAGCACTTTTCAGTCACTCGACGCGAAACAGAGAGTGACTGAAAAGTTACTTTTCCGACAAAGCGTGATGAAAATTATATTTTCAAGGCTGGAGATCCCACCGTTGGTCGAGCCTCGATTCAACCTTGGGTGACAGGCTTGGAACAGGGTTGTAATCCCAATTTCGTCGAACGATGTGCGTAAATCCTCATTCTTGCTGGACGAACGAAATAAAGATTTCCTCATTTATTGAATAAAAAAAAGTAATTGAAACAGAAATTTGTTGTAAGAATTTTGAACTATTTAGATTCAACTTAAATTGCAAACAAAGAGACAATGGATTCGTCGTAATTGCACGTGAAGACGACGTTTTCTACGCATAACTGACGGTTTCCATATCTTTAGCAGATAAAAAATTTGTTAAATCGTTTCAACTTGATTAATCAGGTATTGATTAGGAAATGAAAATTTAATGTTACCATTTATCAGAAATTTTGGAAAAAAATTCATTGGTATCTTTTTCATCTCATTCAATGAATCAAGTTTGAAATATGATAGAACGAGCTCGATGGAACGTTGCTCCTCATACTTGTATCAGTCATTGATTTTATGATGGAACTAAGTCTTGTTCTATCCTCTATATCCGAGTCTTGAGCAGCCATGCTGTTCCAACCTTAAATCAAGGCTTGATTATATATTGACAACCCATGGTTGAATCAATATACGATTCAACAATGGAAAGAAGCTTGATTCAAGGTTGCGCTATCCAGCCTTGATGTCGTGTCTTCACGGAGAGAAAAATTCAATAAAAATTACGTGTCAGTTCCGTAATCTGCGGGGCAAAAGAATATTCCGTAGAAATTACGGAATAGAGACGGACTTTTTTATAGAACTTTTCGTACTTTTTTCTGGACTTGTTCTGTAAAAAAGTACGGCACTGTTCCGTAATTTTTACGGAATATTGCTTTGGCTGGCAGATTACGGAACTGACACGTATTTTTTATTGAATTTTTCATTCCGTGTTGCTCCAGCCTGATTCCCATCGTCAGAGTGGGCTTTTCCTACCTGGGTATCCAAGTCCATATTGCTTACAGCCACATATTGCAACCGAGGTCTGAAGAATGCTCGATAAAACTTCAGGTGTGCTCTATCGGGGGAAGTAAATGGCCGATGAAAAACCAGTGCTCATGAAACGATAAGAAAACGAAATAATTTGACGATGGGGATAAGGACCTTAGAGACAATATACACGTACACAGAGACGGGCGAAATTGTACTACGTCAAATGGGGTCACACCTACACGGAATATCCACAGATGACAATTCACAGTGGTCACAGTACCACTACGTAGACCCTCCAATTCCCGAGTCATCCTCTGTGTGTCGTTAAATCCCGTGAAGTTTCACTCATCTAAGAAAAATTTAATCGCGAAATCTCGTTTGCATGAATAAACCATTTCCCTTTTAGAATTGGTACTGCAGGTGCTTACCTCTCTCCCCCCATTTTATCCGGTAAACAAAATTATTTATAATCACATTTACCTGAATTTAGAATTAAATCAAGTCTCCTTACCTTAATTGTCAAGTAATAGAAATGCGGTATCGGAATTTTTCGGTGGGATGGGATTATTTCGATAATTTTTTGGGACTGGATTTCAGCCAATTACAGCACAGTATCCGAGGGTCACTCTGTTCATTTATTGAAATTTATTTCGGAAATTGTAGACTAGCTCTTCATTTTTTTCTAACTAATTGCAGCAGTTTCGAAAAATAATCGGCCGAATATCTCTCCATCATCAAAACTAATCGCAATATTTCCCTCAAACATTCCTGCAAACGTAAGTGAGAAGTTTTGCAAATAAATTTTTTCTGCCTACATGGACGGAAAGTGAGCGTTTTTGACCGAGCGAGAAAAATCGTATTTAAACCTTGGGAGGAGAATGAGACAAGCATTCCTCACGTGCTTACAACCCTCGTTTTCGGCTCGGGTGGTAATTTTGTGCGTCAGGAGGATTGGTCTACTTTTCCACCCTAGGAGAGAAATATACTAATTTCCTATACCCTTTCGAGAATAACCTGAAAATAATGTTCAGGACTTGTTGGGAAATTTCGTCCTCAACGTGTGTGGTTACATCATTCGCCTATGGCTCATGCTGTAAACCCCACACACGTTGAAAACGAAATTTCAACGTGTGGAAAGGTATCACAAACCTCTCCAGCACTTAGCGTTACCCAGGGTTCGCGACGGGGACGCGGCTGGAATGAACCCCAAAAAGTGCACCATGGTGCTCAAAGGTGTTCATTTCCCACCCATCTTCATTTTATAGGGGATTATACTTAGTGTAGATACTAAGTGGTGAATCTATTCAGTTTTAAGTGAAAATTGGTAGGAGGCGTTATAAGTGCTAATTACCTACAATGGATTATTTTCCTTGTTCCGAATTCGGTCAATACGCGTGCAGTATCTGTAATGACATGACACCCGCACGTTCATCTCATTTTAATAATATTCCTGTCGGTCGAAATCTGATGGCAGGGAAAATTGTGCCGTAGCCTTTCAATTCTCCCCTAAAATTGTGACAGGATGTTGTATACAAACATTGCGACAGGTGGTGTGTGTTGAAAGGAACTGAATGAAAAGGAGTCACGAGACCCCAAATACCTATCGTCCAAAATTAGAATAAGACCAGTAATCTCCCGAATACTCGAAAATTGATCGAATCCCCTGGTTTCTCTGCGTAGCAACAGAATAATCGAGAATTATTCGACAGTTATGGAGACCTCGGGTCCTTACAATTGATGATTTTTCGGTCGCTCTATATTCGTCGTATGGCAAACAAGTGAATTTTTTTCGTTGAAATAAATGAAATTTCGGTATGCATATAACCTCAACCAGCAAAAACGTTAAATACTTCATTTTTCCCTGCTGGAATTCCAGCTCGGAGCATGGCTCACCTGAATGTCTCTTGTGCTGCAAAACTATAAACAACTATTGTGAGATTTTTTTTCTGCAAAATCGTTGCTACGTAACGTTGCTAGGCAACTTTGCCACACTCGGCATATTACAACTGAAAATTCACCTGATAATGTTTTTAATCTGAATATGCATCCTCGTTATAAAGGTACAATGCATTCGTACCGAATTGCATCCACGCAATTGTAAAGTTCCCGCTGTTTACAGAGATCGTTAAAATATTTTTAACGAGAAATATCCGACTGACTGAAAATTCACGTGATAATTTACTCATGGGACGGCAACTGGAACTTTCGAGTAATTTTTTGTAGCATTTTTTTGTGTTGATTGAGACAACTGCCAATTTCAGAAGTCTTCTTTGACTCCAACTTACAAAGGGACAAAGGTCACAGAGTAATCATCCAATTTACTCTACCTGTACTGGAAACTGCACCTGAATCCAATTAAAAGTTTTCCATATTCGGGGACAACGTGATTTCATTACATATTCAGACTGTGTTTCGCAGTACATTCTGAAGAAATATCAACTAGAGTATTTAAATTCTCACGTAGACGATTATTGGAGATGATGAATCTTCAGAAAATTCCTTCCGTTCAAATGTCAAAGGAAAGACCTCCGTTGTCATCCTCTCCCCTTGAGACAAAAATAGTAACATTCCTCCTGCCTCGCTTAAATTGCATTATCTCCATCTCCTTGAATTACTCCTCTAATCTTCTCCAAGTTTCCCTAGAAATTCCACTCCGAGTAATATTAAAAAAAAATTCAACGCCGCAATTATAAATTTTTTAACTGTCGACGAAAAAATAATTTGTCATGAAATTGTCATCGACATCGGAGTAATTGCAATTGGATGCATTTTTAAATGGGATTATTGTTCCTTCACGCATAGAACGACCCCACAGATCAATCCATCAAATACGCGAGAAAGATAGAATAAACTCATTTTTCTAAATGTACAAACTGCAGAGTAAATATGATAAATTGTCAGACGATAATTTATCTTCACATATCATCTAAGAGACCTTTACGATGTCGTACTCTCCCATTGAGACAAAAATAATAACCTCCTTCTTCCCCTCTGAATCTGTATTATTCCAATCTCCTCGAATTACTACTCCAATCCTTTTCAAGTTTCATTAGGACTCCCACTTCGAGTAATATAAAAAGGAATCCAATTCCTTATTTTCCAATCTCTTTCCTCTTGAGATGAAAATAATTCGTCATATTAGCGTAAACTCATCAGGAACGTTTCCCCATAATTTCCGATAAGAATGATACGACAATAATCTCATAAATGATAATGAAAAATTGAATTGAATCGATTTGTAAAAAATGACAACGTCTTCTTTTCCTCTCTGTACCACCTGAATTTTCTGGAGTTACTTCTTCGACCTTATCTAGTTTCCACACGGAAAATTAAGAGAAAATCAAAACGTAACTCCAAAATTCTACGGAATTTGGAAAGCTGAGGAAATTTCCGATCGATAGCCCCTCAGATTTCATTTTTAGTGTTTTTTCCCATTTTCGATTTTTAGACCCGCGAGGTTCTCCAATTTCCGCAATTTTCGCCGGGCTGAACCCATTTTCGGCCATATCTCAAAAACTATCGATCCTATCGCCTCGGGGCTTACTCCTTTCGAACTCTGAGCTCATTTTTCATCGATTTAGTGTCCTGGAAAATTTACAAAATTATTTTTCCAGCCCTTTTTTTGGTAATTTTATGAATTTCAGAAAAGCTGTTAAAACGATTCGAAAAATCATTTTTGAAACTTACTAATACCGTATATCGATGGAAAATGAGCTCAGCTTTTGAATGGAGCAAGCCCCGGGGCGATAGGATCAATAGTTTTTGTGATATCGTCAAAAAAGTGTGTGTCAATTTCGATGAAAATGGGCAGAATGGAAAAAGACGAGCTGACTAGCTCGCCAGCTAGCCGACCGCAGATGCCCAAATCCTGTTTTTTTGAAGGAAAATGGGTAGCCCTTTCTGGGCGTTCGGGCGGTTTTTGTAACTTTTTGGGGGACACTTCCTTGCTGGGACAACTCAGGACAACTCGTGGATACCTTCTGAATTGCAGAAGCAACTCGGGAACCCCTCCCGAGCTGCTGAAACAGCTCCTAATGACTAAAATTAATGGTTGACACTCAATGACTAAAATTCACATTTTCAGGTTCTCTTACAATAATGAGTTCTCCATTCGGCAATAAAAATGCCTAGTAATCGTGCAGCTTTATCACAAACTCATTGGGGACAACCGAATGATCATCGTGAGATCTCTCTCGGCGCGAAAAATGCAAAAAGAATACTATCGATTCCATCAAATTCAATTCACTTTCCAACGAACGTATTATTCCCTCGTGGATAGAGCGATACTTCAGTTCGATCTACAAATTGCTCGTCGGAAGACGGAATAAACTCATTTTTCTAAGCGTCCAAGCGCCAGCAGAATTTCCCGAACCTCCCTTGTTGGAAAACCGCATGAGGGTATTCCCAAGGAAATTGCACCATGTAGCGAACCCAGCACATTTAATGCCTGTGCGTTTATTTCTCTATGCATCGATTGTCACAGAATCCACCGCATGTTTGGCATATAAATGAAATAACCCAGCTTCTACAGCGGGCAATAATCTTGCATGTGAATTCAATGCTGTTGCTCGTGGACATAAAGTTTGATTCTTTCCGTTGCAAGCATCATAAATTTGTTGACAAAGTCCATGTGCTGTTGATCAGAGAATTATAACCTTGGGATGAAGTCATGGCACAATCGAAAAAAATTCTAGTCCCCGGAATATTTAAAATCGAGAAATTAGTTCGTTAGTTCCAGTAAAATATTCTATAGTCCACTAGTACTCCAACAGTGGTTGCAGGGATGCGGGAAAAAAATAATCGATTAATTTTGAAGTAGGAGTGGTATTTGATGGGTTATTTTTCCACTCGGACTGCGGCCAAATAGAGTTCAGTGAATAACATGAATTGAACTGCAAATATTTTGGTGGAATTTCCAATAAAATTCTTTTGGGTAGCCTCAAATGCTACGCTCTGCTTGGCTGGAATGCGAATGGGAAAAATGATCATTGAAATTCGAGACCGTAAGTATTGATTTTTGGATTTTTATTTTTTAACGATGTCCAGGCGAGATGGAAGAAATTGAAAAAATGCAGGCAATTTCCGGATTTTTAAAAATATCAATTAGTACATTAAGAAATGATATGCAGAAATTCAGATAGCCTAGATACGGAGTAACATAAACAATAAATCCTAAGGTAGTTACTGATACGTGAGGATGAATAGGAGATCGACAACTTTTGCGTTTTCCTTCATTACCGGCTAGTCCGCAATGTAGAAAATCTACTGAATTTGTCGATGGTCTATTTGATCTTATGTATGAGTAGTAACTTCAGGATGTATTCATGTTATTACCTCGCGGGGAAGGCACTTGAAATTTTGCATATTATTTTTTACTTGATTTATTCACGTGCTGAACAAGTCCCATAGAATTGGCTGCATTTTTATAATTTTCTTGATCTCGCCTGAACATTGTTAAATGGCCAGAGGTCCTTGTATTATAATGTCCTTTAGATTGGATACTATAACACTTGTTTTTATAATTGAGCTGCCACAGCTTGTGATAATCCTGCATGTGAACTCAATCCTATTCTCACTATCCATAAAGTTTAGTTCATGGTCGCACAAGCATCATTAATATTCTGATATTGTGCATATGTTGTTGTGCATTCGAGATCAACATTTCTGGGTCCCAGAATAATATTGTTAAAATTCAACTGGTCACTAATTTTCAGCAAGTTCACTGGAGCTGGTTACATACTTTTAGTAAAATAGTTACTGAAATTCGAGTCCAAAAATATGAGTTTTTGTATTTCTAGTTTTGGAGTGCTTGGAAAATCCCAATTGGCATGCAGTTTAAACGTTTTTGTGTGAAACTATTTATTAGATTCGGGGATTTAAAACTCATTTATTGAATAATTACGCTACCGCAACTTGTGATCATCTTGCATGTGACTTCAATGTTGCTGTAATTAATTATAAATTTACAAGCATCCTAATTGTTCTCATATTATGCGTGTGCTGTTGGTCTGAGGATTATAAAATTTAGATAAAGTTAGGGAACACTTGAGATAAAAACTTCTGGTTTCCAAAATAATAGTATTGATCTTCAGGCGCCTAGACCCTCAGTTTCAATGCAAAAATCACGGAAAGTCACAATCAAAAAAGAAGTACATGAAGGAAATAAAAACGTTTTTAACTGATTAAATGAACTGCTATAAGGTGAACACTTTTATTACACACTTCAATTCCTTTAAAAAAACATTTTTGCAATACCTGCCCAAAAAGTTCACTTTTCGGTACCGGTTTTCGTGCGTAAAGTCACTTTGCCCTTAAACCTCCCCTCAAAGCGAATTTTGGCAGGTATTGCAAAAAATTAGGTGTGCAACACGTGCGTATCGCCTTTTTCGCCTCGTGTGATTTCGTGGTTTTAGATTAAAAATAATCCTTCATAATTTTGCACAGTTTTTTGCTCTCTCAAACCCAATACCGTAAATGAAGGTTTTGAAATTTCAGGTTAAATAAATGAAAATGTATTTTTTTTGTCATTTACAATCAGTAAAAATCGTATTGCAACTGGCGGATAAAATATCAAAGATTTAATTAAAGTTGGGACATTTAACATCGTCCTTCAGCTAGTTCGCGAATTCATTCAGTCATGATTTATTCCAATATATTTATATATGGGATTAATCATGATCGAATGCCCTGTAATAAATTTGCATTGGAATGTAATGAATCATGATGAATGGCCCGATAATGCGTGGAGGTGATCCACAGAGAAATATACAAAAAAAAATACGTATCTTTTTCGTAATTACAGGGCAAAATTGCACGGCAGCAAATTTGCCCAAGCTGGTCGGCATTATTTACTCTATACCACAGAAATGTTCCAATTCCATTTCGTGATTTTTATTAACAATTGCTCTCGGTGTATATATTATTACTGGAAACCAGAATTTTTTTATGTTTCCAGTCTTTGCTCTGTCAAATCACGATTTTCTGCCTTGTACCATAAAATAGTTTTCGACACATTGAGATGAAAAATTATGTTCGTAGCTCGTGAAAAAAGTGGTTTTTGACTCGTGGG
The DNA here is from genome assembly GCA_030522845.1 of Psyttalia concolor. Classification (NCBI taxonomy): domain Eukaryota; kingdom Metazoa; phylum Arthropoda; class Insecta; order Hymenoptera; family Braconidae; genus Psyttalia; species Psyttalia concolor. The sequence goes on along the minus strand of JAPYZM010009890.1, from coordinate 3,129 downwards.
ATTATATCACTCGCCTTCGCCTTGTAATATAAACATCCCACTCGCCAAAAACCATTTTTTTTCACTTGTTATGAAATATACTATTATATCACACGGTCCACAAAGTATTTTGTAAACAATTGAATGACAATCTCAGCGGATACTACTTCGTCGACCGACCGAAGAAGTTGAGTATTCTCTGCGACCAGCTCTCCTTTCCAAAACCCAAAAGATCACTTACCATAAAAAAATCATAAACCCCAAGTAATTGAGTACTCTACCGGGAGCAGAGATGTCGGTGTTCTTCTTTCGTCTTCACAACCTGCGGCGACAGGCGGAGGAGGCGCGGAAAAAACGAGAGCGTCGGGGGACAGCACAGGGTGGTCAACGTGGGACCAATTGTGGGGACCAATCCCAACCTACCGCAGGATCTATGCAGTGTTGTACTAAAGTTCATCGGGGTCCAAGCAAACTATTTGAAAGGGCGCCTTTACAGCCAAGTGATTCTCTCGACGAGATTGCCCTTCAAATTCCGAGGTATGTGCTGCATGGAAATTTATACCCGATTGAGAAGACATTTGAAATGTACCCGATTTGTGTAAGATCATAATAATTCAAGCACTCACGATATCTCTTAGGTTTGAGGAATAATTAAATATGTATCTGAGATTAAATGAAAATACTAAAAATATATCGACAGTAGAGCTCTACTCGTTCCGCTCACGTCCGGTTACAACTGATTTCATTTCTCCAGGCAAACGCGCTCGTTTTCGTTTATTTCGGAATATGCTCTCTTCTTCACATACGAGGCATTTATTGTTCACGAAGAATACCCACACTGTTGTTACAGGCCTTCCTCGAACATCCAGAAAAAAACTCTAAACCTGAATTGGACCGTAATAAAACTGTCACACAACCTTAGTATATTTCAGCACATGTGGGGCACTCTGGTTTTTAACGTATGTGGGGTTTACAGCACGAGCTGTAGGCGAGTGATGTAACCACACGAAGAGAAAAGAGCGAGAAAAATTACTGTGCCAAGCATTAGAATCAAGGTGCAAAATGTCAGAATACTGGAATATGTTTGATTCCCACGTAAAAATGACTATTAATTCCATAAATTTTATAATATATTCTGTAATTAATGATACGTGGCTTCATCAAATTTATTAAACAGCACTATAAAATTTAAAGGTCTATAATTTTTTATTTGAGTTCAAATAAAAAATTGATAGAAATCCTTTAAAAATTCCCATCTAGATCGGTTTCTTCTATTGCTTATCCTGACTGGTTAACGATGAGCGCTGAATACATCCGATTATTGCTGAAGTTTGATTTAGCCATAGGACGTGTCGCATGAGCCAGTTAGGTTTCATCTCCTGGTCGCTCATTTCCGAGATTGTAAGGCAGTACAATAATTTTTATCGGAGTCACACTATAGAAATTTACTGATTTTTCTTTCCGTACAGACTCGTTGAGGACGAAATCTCCCAACAAGTTTTAAACCGAATTTTATGCCGCAAACCCTGAGACCGGCTAAATTGGGCACGAGGTGCGAAGCACCGAGTGCGTAATCTGCCGGTTTCACCCGAGAGTGGACGAAACACACTTTTCTTTCACGCTCCCTTCAAACTCATCCTGAAAAGATCTTATTACAGAACACCTTTTCGCACTTTGAAAATCCATTCAGTCCTTTTTCCAAAGTCTTAATACACATACACATACATCAATTTTAGTGGTTCCACAATTGTATAGATTGTAGAGTGTGAAAGGGAATGGGCAGGGCTGTCAGATCTTCTGGCCACAGAACAAAAACATTTCCAATTTATAAAAATGTTTTTTTTATAGTTTAATAATTGAACAAATACGTTTTCCAACTTTTAATAATGACTGGTTGACACGAAGTTCCCAGGTAATTATTTTACGATGAGTGCAAGGCTTAATGCCTTATGGTATATATATATAGGCGAATGGCACCTGATGTGTGCATTTGAAAATTCGTCTTACTTCTCACGCCTTAATCAAAAGGTAGGAAAAAGGGATAGCCGGCCAAATCGATATCGGGAAAGAGAAATCATCCTCTCTCCTTGCCGAGGACTCATGGATAAGTAGCCCTTTTTCTAAATGCGAATTATTGTATGTCTTTGCGAAGGGAATTGACGATAATGTATTTAACTATTAATTTATAATTTATTATTTTGTGAAAGCAATTTATTCATTAGGCTTGATTATTGATTTCACCATTTGTTATTTGTCGATACGAAATATTAAAAGTTCTCATTTGAGAAGGTTAATCGAACGGATTGGCACAAGAAATAAGTACGACTTATGAATGATTTGCATTAACTCAACGTTATCCATTTAATTTGTTTATTTATATATTTCTTAATGCATTCGACATATTATGAACTCTATTTTCACAATTTTTTGCTAAGAAACCGTTGAATTAATAGTTATTTTTCATATTGGAATTCTTCATTGATTTCGTATTATGCTTTTAATCATTGATTTAGAAATAAATATCATAAATTACGATGACACGATGAGAACAATTATTGAGCGGACTTCGTTTGAATCAGATCTCTGCAGATAATTAAAAAATATCTACAAAAGTGATGGAATTTCAGAAATTAAATTCTGTTTCATTCAACATGAAATCAGCATTTCTTGTCTCAGTTGGATGTATTCAGAGTAATCTTGAATGGAACGAAGTGGAACTTCGCAAGAGAATAATTCTTCTGTAATTAATTTGGAATGAAGTAGTTACACCCACTGATGAACAAGAAAAATTCAATATCCACTTCAATACTGAGTCACTATCTCCTTGACACGAACGGAACTACTTCCCGACGGGGCGAAGTAGTTGAAAGAGGATGCACACAGCAGTATAAACCCATCGTCTCTTACAGCGTCGACGTATCAAGGGGTCAAGAAGTACCACAGTGAGAGGCACTTCCCTCAACTTCCTTTCAGCGTACACTGAAAACACTCCAGAGTATTCTAGCTTGGCTCCTTCAATTTCACTAGCTCCATCTGCGAGTGGTGGTGTCAGGTCTAGGAATAAACGCGGAAGTTCGTTAACAGAACAGGGTGAACTAATGTTACCAGGTTTTAGGGAGGACACATCAGGATAATCACTGTCAAGTTGAG
>JAPYZM010009860.1:0-11444 GCA_030522845.1 Psyttalia concolor | reverse complement strand
TGTTCGTGGAAGCGTCATGAGAGATGCATGCGAGGTTAATGCGCTGCGTGCACGTAATCCTTCTGGATCACGTCGGGGTCACCAATTATGGAGATATTGAGATCTCACACAAGTAGAACAAATACAGGGGGATTATACTCAAACTATATTTATTCAGTCAATTACTTAAGACTATTAACAATAGGTATCAAAGTTAGAATGCCACAGCTTGCAGTGGACAGGCGAGAACGTAGTTGAATAGAACTAATGGCGGTTATCTCGGGACGAGGTAGAAACATTTGTTTTCGCCGTGGGCGCTGAGGGCGAGCTCCGTCGGTAACGCTGAACTCTGGTTGAGCCTCAGCCGTTACAAACTGTAAGGAAGTTTTCTGGATGTAGCTCACTGATCTCTATAGTAACTGGATAGACTATCCTTATGGGCTGAGTAAGCCGAAAGTGACCGACTGCCATAGTCTACTAGCGCCTCAGTTTGCTGTTCCCGGTAATAACTTAGGTGCCAAGGCGCGGGTAGCGTGTCAGGCCACATCGAAAGTAGAGGGGATAGTAATAGCCGGGTGATTTTGTCGATTGCGTAACCCCTTCGGTCATTTGCAAATAGCAGTTGACAAAGCTCCAAGCCAAGTGTGATTTTTGATGGTCATATATTTCATATTTCCGGCTATTTATCAAGATGGCTCGTTGCAAATATTGCAAAAAAAATTCAAACAATGGAAACAATTGTCTTTTCATAGGTAAGTATCATTTAGTATTACCGTTTTATTCTACATAAATTTTGCTGATACTTTTAAATTATACCACTGTTTCTACTTGCAGATTTCCCAAGGATTCGAAGTTACAACAACTGTGGATTCAGAAAATGGGTAAGACAAATTGGAAACCCAAAGGAATGGCATGCCTCGTGTTCTGAACATTTTGTCAAAAATTGTTTTGATTTCTCCGATCAATTGTGGGGATTACGGAAAGGCAGTGTCCCGACAATTTTTGCGCATAATATGGAGAATTCCTTGGTACCACAAGATTTGCCAGAGGCTGAAGATTTCAACAACGCTAGAAAAAGTCAATAACAAATACTTATAGCATCAATTTATTTTGAATATATGTTCAAGTCTTGGACTCTAGAAAATGCGTCTTGCATGTAAAAAAAAATAGACAACCATTAATCTATTCTTATCTAAAAAAAAATCTTAAAAAAAAATTGACCGGATCATACCTATCCTCAGAGAAATAGTTATTCATTACTTATTCATACAAGTTATAAATTGACAATACTAGGTGCTTCATATTTCTATGCGAAATTTCTATCTTAATTAATATCTTCAAACAAGTCATGTAATGTAAAAAATAATACAAATATATTACGTGTAATATAAATATATTTTTCTGGCTGTGTATATAAGATCTGGAATATACTCTTATGCAAGATTTCCATAGGAATTAACCGAATTTATTGCTGATGAAATCCTTTTGATCGTCTTGCAACGCTTTGTCTACATAGGTATAGCATACAATATTTCAATGACCTCTTGTTTTTAATATTTTTCTCATCATTAATTGTTTCGTTTTCAGAACAGAAAGTCTGTGTTCAACATATTGCTGCTCCACCTCCAAGAGCTAGCAATGCAAACCGAGACTGCTCTGTTATTAACTGCAGCAGACTCTTATCAACGGGTCTACCAACAAAACTAGAAGAAAGCAACATTTCTTCAGCAGCAGGAAGGACACCTCTGCAAGATTTCTATCATGATCACACCTACAATGTGAGCATTGAGAATCTGGAACGTCGACTAGAGACTGCTGGAGCTAAGAAGGCAATGTTGAAGAATTTCAACGATTCATTGAGCCTCAGGGAACGTCGTGCAGTGAGGAAACTGGACAATATGCAGGGCATCGTGGAAGAGCTATGGAACACTAACCAGCTGCTTCCAGACGGCTTTAAACTAGAAATGATTTAACTGTTCTTAATATCTTGAAAATAAAAGTTTGAGGAATGTTTTGAGAGGGTTTTATCTATCTATTGATTTATGATCGTTGTGAAAAGGTATATATTTCTTAGATTTCGTAAATCTGCTTAATTGCAAAATTGAAACTGGCGGCTCCATTGTCATTTATCTAAGTACATCTATGCACTACACTATAGGAGCACTATAGTACTCCATTATTCTCATATACGCGTTTAACTGTGTTTCTTTCACGATTCAAATGGAAGAATTTAAAAATCGGGAGAATCATAAAAATTTCAGTGTCTGGTTTGCACGCATCTCCTGTATAAAATTTTAGAATGATAAAAACTATTTGCAATTTTTTTTGTCATTAATCACTAAACATGTTAGTTTTTCATCAAAGAATAACTGCATAAAATGTTTGAAAATTACTAAGACATTTGATGTAATACTGAAGTTCACAAAAATTGTGTAAAATGTCCTTTCAACCCTTAGAAAATCTGTGGCTTGGAAATTTCCTAAAATTACCGGGTCAGAAAACCGTACCCCCTCCCGAGTGTTAGTGGCCACGCAAGCGCAATCCTCTGTCATTTAGTTTCGGGAACAATATTTGGAGGCACTGAGACACCTTCGAACAGCGACAACAGCGTAATACAGGACAGGCTATCCAGTTAGTATATAGATCAGTGGCATAACTGTAGATTATTCAACAGTTGTGACATATTATGCCGCAGTGTTGCGATCGTGCATAATCGCGCGTTTACACGCCTGAAAACAGCACTGTAAATTTGGACTTACACGCACGTGTAACATAAAAAACTAAATTGAATTCCATGGGCACTCATCTTCGTACCAATCACTAATCCTCTGAATGCCGACAGTCTACCGTTCTTTCCCTACGAAACTGAACCACCAACAGCCAAAATGCAAGTCATCGGGCCCATATGTCAAGGTGAATGTCTGACAGCTTTTGTTTTCATGTTTTGATTCCCCGACAACCGTAATAAACTATATTGAAATAAATTTAAACCCAAACTAATCATTTTCCACTGCAGCCGATCTCAGATTCACACTTCAGGAACAGAAATCAACATTTTCACAAGGTCTCCCCGAATTCGTTTAGGTGGACCTATACTAAATATTCACCAATTTATGAGAACATGGCAAATCTTATTTCTTCTTTATTGGTCAATTCCTAGGCAGGCACATCCGAGATTTGATATGAATACAATGAAAATATTTGGTTTAATACGTAAAAATAAAATATAGAACTTTAATAGTGTCTGTTTTGATCTATGAAATTAATCGAGAAAATACCCTTGACATCAATCTTTCTCTTGTATACAAATACAAAATGATATGTATTACGGGTGGCGGAAAAAAAATCCCCGGAAAAAAAATCGCGGAAAAAAATCCCGGAAAACCAATCCCCGGAAAAAATATCCCCGGAAAAAAAATCCCCGGATTTCTCAGACGACTTCGATTTTTGGATCGGATTCTCAGGCGGTCCCTTGTGACCCTTGTGATAACGCATAGGCGGCCCCTTGTAACCCTTGTGACCCTTGTGACGCTTTTTTACAAGGGTCACAGGGGTAAAAATCAGGGAATATTTTTTTCGGGACGCATTTTGAAAAATTTTGTGATGGTAAATATATTCAAAATAAAATAAATTTATTGATATTTCCAAGGGAAATATTAAATACCGCGCTGTAATCAAAACAAATCGTGGAATGTATCCATTCTTTTGTATCCATCGTCGCTTTCTAAGCGTGATGTTTACATTTATACGGAATTTTCGACTGGAAGACAATAGGGTGTAAATTAAAAATTAGGGTTTTTTTTCGGGGATTTTTTTTCCGGGACTCATGTATTACAATGTTTCCAATTTATCCAATACGAGCCCGAGTGCGGGCTACCGCCTGCTGTATTATAGAGGAACTGAGCGTGTGTCGCGTTAAAATTTGAGAGGTTAGTGAAACTGGACACCATGACAGTTGGCGCAGTGTCGTCAGTTCCAGCCAATAAGGCATCGTGGCTTCAACATTTTGAGAATTTCGAGATAATCGATTGTGTCCTCAATATATACAAGAAATTTGAAATCAAAAAGTGGCTAGGAGCCGGATAGCTCAGTTCGGAGAGCACCCGATGCATAATCGAAAAGTCTGGACTATCGATGTTTTTCAATAAAAATTTCTTGTAAATTTTAGATTCAGAATAATCCTGGATCCTATCCTACCTATTCCAAATCTCATCCAATAATATCCTCTAACGTCACAAAAATGTTGAACGCTATATAAATTCCCGTCTTTGACGTAAAAAAAATGAAAAAAATGTAAAAAAATGGGTAGTCCAGACCGGAATTTGAATCCGGGACCTTCCGAACATGCATCGGGTGCTCTCCTTTTTTTTTGTTTAACCAAGTTTTTATTCATCACAACCAATATTTACATATTTACAACCTTAAAAACTAATATAAAAAAATAGATTATTCGAATTATTATTTTAATTTGTTTAAACTACGGCCTTGAGAGACTCCCGAGTTCATGAAATATTTTTATAGTTATTATTATAATTAAGCTTAAGCCATTGTTTATTTCTACTAAAGGATTTCGCAATATATTTTGCTTGTTTATGTTTTTTCCCTTTATGAAAAATATAGTGCTCAAAAAAAAATTGTAATTTTTATGATAAGCTATTATGTATAAAAAAAAGAGCACAGCCTTAATTGCTTGTAGCGATGGTGTAAAAAAAGATGAATATAATTAATTTGTTGGATTGATTCCTTAAACTGGGAATCCTATTATTCTTTTATTTTTATAGTTATAATAATACTTGTTATGGGCCGGCCGTAATGGTTAGGCGGGCGAGTTGTTGTTCCGGCGGACATCCAAGTTAAGCCGCCTTGAGCTGGGTTAGTACTTGGATGGGTGGTCACCCATCCAACCGCCTTAGGTACATCTCGCTCTCACAAAAATTACGAGCGGTAGGCACGGTGTAGCGGCTTAGTGTATTCATCTAGTCAGTGTGACAGATGACAGATGATACATTAGGGCACTGCACAATCGGCCGGCTGTGCGACTGGGGTTTTACATGGTTTCCCGTGCAGTCCTAGCTCGAATGGGGTATAGCTAAGTGTAAGACGGCCATGATACCGCAGATAATAAGGAGAGGAAAAAGTGGGAGGGAGAGGCAGGCTAGAAGAGAGGTTTCAAATCGAGAAAATACTTCGATAAAACCAAGGAAAATAAAAAATAAAAAAAAAATACTTGTTATTATATGTTATGGTAATATTATAATATTAGTATTATTTATTATATTATGTGTATTAATTCTTTTCGATTATGGGCGTCTTAAAACTTTAAGGAGGCCTGTAATTATTTCTTTTATATCTTTTTTTTCTGTTGTTACTTTTATCAATTCTTTTATAGATTTCTTCTCGAGCTTTTAATTCTTTCATGTATTTATCGTCTTCCTCTAGCCTCCAGAATTTTGTTTTGACTCTGGTGAACTCGTCTATGTCAATTATTGCGATTTCGCTTGAATAGAGGAATCTAATTGTTTCAAAATTGTCAATAGGGATTTTTTTGTTGTTCTTGTGTTATAATATATAAGTAATATGATAAAGAATTGCTCTGTTCAAGTCGTCCTGAAACAGGCCAATCTTATCGTAATATGTGAAGTATTGGAGCTGGATTCTTGCACATCGGGCTCTGCCTATTGCTTCATTATTTGAATACTCTGTAAGCGAGTTGATTGTTTCATTAGGAATCATTTTTAATTTATTGTAATAGTTCCTAGACCCTCTTAGACTGAAATTATCAATTCGTGGTATTTCTGCTCGGTCATAAACAATTTTGTTACTGACTTTATGTTGATAATCAGTGTGTTCTGATCTGTAGAGACATAGGGAGGATGTGATACATTTTCTCTCGACAATTGTCAGCTCCTCCATGTGATGTGCTCCCATGTTCCATAGGACCTCAGTGCCGTATGTTAACAATGGTCTTATAAGCAGCAGATAGCAAATTACCTTAGCTTTTTTATTGATATGTTTATTATGAAATAAATAACTTAGTGATTTTAATCTTTTTTTGGCTTTCTCAATTTGTGTATTTATATGTTTCGAGCAATGCAGGAGACAATCAATATTAATCCCCAAATGTTTTACTATGTTTTGTTTAGGGATAATTGCTTCCTCTCTTGTAATTTTGTCTCTTATGTTTATTGCATATAAATCGATACTCTTAATTTTTTTTCCACTTTTATTTTTATTTTGTGTTGAGTTTCTAAATAATATTGTTTCGCTTTTAGTTGGGTTGACTTTTAAATCCCACATGTTATATAAATCTGTTACCTTATTCACTAGTTCACCCGGGATTCAGAAATTTTAACGCCGTCGTTTCCGGCGACATAAATAAGTCTGTCATCTGCGTACGCTAGCGAATAAGTGTCATTATTATTGTTTAAATCGAAGGAGTCTATCATATGTGATGTGAATATTGAAAACAGACAGGGAGAATTGATAGTTCCCTGCTGTAATCCTTCCTGAATATTAAAAGTTGAGCTTAAAATATTATTGTGATTACTTTCAAATTTTTGCCATGAGGCATATTTCAAATTGATCGAATAGTACAGTTTGGGAATTTCTTTTTTATGAGTTGATATGTGAGGCCATTAAGCCATACACTATCAAACGCTATTTCCAGGTCTAGCAAAACAGCTCCTACCATTTTATTCTGGAAGAGCTGTTCCTGCGTGTTTGAGAGTAATTTATTGACTGCATGGAGAGTTGAATGATTTCTTCGGAATCCATATTGGTTATTTGGATTTATTTTGTTTTCATTAACATGATACATGATACATTATTATTCATTACCGCTTCAAAGATTTTTCTGAGGGAAGGGGTTAAACTGATGGGCCGATAACTAGGGGGTCAGTTAGATTCTTTCCTTTTTTGTAAATTGGAATAACCACTGCTGTTTTCCAGGTTTCAGGGTAGTAATAATTATTGAGAGCATTCTTGATGATTTTTGTTAAATCAAAAATCATGTTATCTGGTAGATGTTTGATAACGATTGGTGGAATTCTATCAATTCCGCTGAATATTTTGTTAGGCAGATATTTTATAATGAATTTTACTATTGAAAGTTCAGTAAAATAATTTTTTAGATTAGAGTCGTCTTCGATATTTGAGTTGGCATTTGATGCTTTGTTATTAGTGTTGAATTTAGTGGCCGAAACTCTGTTATCGGTATCTTTTTTCAGGTCTGAGATAAAATTTTGAATTTTAGTATCTATTATTTCCTTTAATCTCGTGTTTTCATTGAAATATCGGGGGGAGTTAATTCTCTGGTAATAAGCTTCCATAATATTGATAATTTCCATTTCATCGGTTATTATAAGTTTGTTGTTCTGAATTGGTATTTTAGCAGCGTTATTGCCAGCTTCTGAAATTATGGATTTGTTATTCGAGCTAAGTCTTAATTCTTTAATAATTTGTTTCTGTTTGGGCCTGAAGATATTATTAATTGTTGGCATGAATTTATCAGTGTCCCTGAAATCTATTTTTTTGTAGATGTTCTGCCAGTATTTTGTAACTGCTGAGTTAAATTCTGTGTCCAGATTTTTTTTATATTCTTTTAAAAGTTTTAGGACAAACTATGTTTGTTCTTTTCGTTTGTGAGGATCTTTTTTTAGATCCCAGTTAGTGTTTTTGTATATGTGGAATTCATTGTTATTAGAGTTGTCAATATTGATGTCCATTGAGTAATTTAAGTCTAGTAAATTTGAAATAGCCTTATGATCACTATCATAAATATGTGTGTTTAATTTATTATTTTTCAATTTTTGCTTCCAAGCTTTGCACTCGATCAAATTTAAGTTTCCCATTTTTTGTCATATACCAACTCAGTATGACCCGAGGAGTTCGAAAATACAGTTTTTTACCGTGTCCGAACGTATGTATGTGCGTGTGTGTGTGTATGTCCAAATATTTCGATTGATTTTCTTCGATTGCTCACCCTCGTCTTTACCGAATTAAATCTTTTTTTTTTCAACTGTAGGGCTCATTGGGCTCTATTTATCGCCGTCAATCAATATTGATTTCATCCCTCAATTTTTTTTCTTTTAATTTTTTTGAAAATTTGGTTTATTGACGATAACTAAAAAAAAAATCATCCAAATCAATTAAGTGACGGCTCCAAAAATTTGTCTTGATGCTCTCTAGACCGAGTTCGAAGATGAAGGTGACACTGACAGCCGTTTTAAAAGATTTTTTTTATTTTATTTTTTTTGGAAATCTTGACGATATCTGAACACATCAGTCATGGAATACATTAACTGGTAGTTGCGAAAATTGATTGGAACACTGGTAATTCGACTTGGCTGGAGAACGTGTAAAAATAGTGCTTGTATTTCTTCTATGGGAAAGTTGATGAAATGTTTTCCGTCACCATCCATGCCAAGTTGCTATGTTTATTGAATAGACATACCAATCCTCAACTTGCCTTATCTTTTATTATTATTGATTGAAATGGAAAAAAAGGGCGAGAATTAATGAAACGACCTGTATACATATTTAATTCAGGGAGAAATCATAATGAAACTTGAATAAAAAAAAAATTAATTCACGCTAAACACGTTTTTTCACCTACGAATGAATAGGAGAAGAAAATTCTGGTAATTGCTTATATCTTTTTACTTAATAACTCGTGCAAAGTGAATTTTTCAATAGAATTGTGACGTATTGGGATCGACCAATACGTCGATTATTAATTATTTAATAAAATAATAGGAACTATGGTGGCTTTAGAGACTCCTTGGCTTTAGAGACTCCTTGAGAGTCAGAATACGTTTGCCACGAGAACAGAGCAGACCTCCGAGTTCAGGCCTTCAGCCACCTTCGGATCAAAGTCCCAACTCGGCGATCAACCTAATTACGCGTTGAACCATCCCATCATCCACCGACGTGTATCAAACATAATCGATCATTAAACATCTTCTGTTAATTTACCCGCGAGTGCCACCTTAATTAAAGATATCCCATCCCGAACGTGAGTGAACCTCCCTGGGAGTTATCAGAGCTAGCTGGACACTTGGGGTGATTGACGGCCCCTGAAGTCATCAGTGGTGTCCAGGAATCCAGCGAATACAGGAGAGGACAACCAAGGATTATAAGTGAAAGTGTCAAAGCAGGAATACCCAAGTATAAACCACAAACTATACCACTCAGCCCGAACCCAGTGGGTGGTATAAGCTTAAACGTCACAGACTCATTCTCAAGAAAAACCCAATTCAGAAGATTTTTCTGAAAAAACTAATTCTCCTGGAATTTTTTTCTGTTTCAAAGGTTAGAGAGGTCAATTGGAGCAGAAACTCATCTACTGGAAGCTACCATTAGCTACCATTAGAGTAAAAACAGTGCAATGTTCAGATATCTTTCGTTACATCAATATATATCATAAATTCAAATACACATCCTCGGTATGAAGTTTCTCTGGTGTATAAAGTAAAAAACAAAATGAATTCATGATATTCTTCATTCTTCATTAAATTCAAATTAATTTACACAGAATTCACCATCTTCCCAATGCAATTTCCTAGAATTTTTTTTAAAGATGATAGAGCTTCCCATCTCATTATTTTCACAACGTTCCAGGCTGAGACGATTATTTATAAAAATCCAAATTCTCATACCATAGTTATCAGGATTATAAATGATGTGAGAATTGGAATTTTACCAAATCATGGTTTTGTGATGGCAAAATTGGAATCCAGATTTTACTCATGTGGTCAGTCTCGTGATCTCTCAAAAGAAAAAACTCTAATTCTAACGATATCCACCATCGCTGAAACAGGTTGTTGATCGATGATCACGGATACGTGTTGGTAGAAAGAAGATTCGGCTTTACCATGAGCAACACACGCGAGAGGGAAACACAAGAAAGGATGAATGCATTGAAATTTTATGATTTCATAGCTTTATTGTTTGTTTTATATACTAAAAAATTGCTCACAGTAGCGTAATGACTCATTGTATGATATAGTTGCTTGTTTCGTTTGATGAATACCTTATATATCGAGGAATTCGAGCTCCGTCCCTTCACCAAGATACTTCAATTTGAGTTTCTCCTCAAACACCAACTTTTCAAGATTCTGAAGTTGCTTCTCATCACTCAAGAGAAATTTAGTGACTCGTTGTGGCAGAAAAACGGTGAAAGTTGCGTTAATGGCTACAACAATACTCGTTGCAAATCGTGTCCTAACAGTTCTGATTTCAGAAACAATGTGCTCTGCGTCCGACTCCAGTTCCATCATCTTCCTAGTTGGCAAGTAGCTGTTTCTGGAGATATTGTTGATAGCAGACAAATCCATTTTTATAATTATTTAGAGATGTATGGAAAGAGCTCCAATATTTTTCTTAGGGTTTCTGCTGTAGAGAACTTCGAGAACCGTTAGCGAGCTGATGTCGGAGTGCAATTCTTGGAGGGTTTATATGTGAAAACTTTATCAAATAATGACGTCAACATTCGAAAATAATCTAGGGAAGAGTCCAGAACATTCCTGAGAGTTCTCGAATTATATTTGGAGTTCTAGAGTTCCCGAAATTTGAAATATGAGATGATCTTTATCTCATAAACGTCTTTCTATACAAATGAGTCATCATACTTTCTTTATGGTATGAGTCATTGCTTGAGTCATTGCTTGAGTATAAAAAAAGTTTCGGTGAGAGAACAGTCTAGAAGCTTCATGAAAGTTCTCGAAATACATTGGAAGAGTTGTAGAGTTTTCGAGGTTAGAAATATGAGATGATTCTTATCTCATAGACGGTTTTTCTCTACAAATGAGTCATTACTTTTTTCCTCTTCATTGTATGAGTCATCGTTCTATACAAATGAGTCATTACTTTTCCTTCCTCATTGTATGAGTCATCGTTCGAGTATAAAAGAGGTGGAGAACCAGCTTCAACCAGTTAGTGTCAACGGCATCTTTGCGGTATGAATGAACAAAGGAAGAAGTTATTACGAGTTTTGAGAGAAGCATATGAGTTGCTTCCTGGTGCTCATGCTGATGAGATTGAGAAATTGAAGACCTTAACGGTAAGAAATATCAAATTATTGAGCAAATATTTGAAGAATGCAAAGTCTAGTGGTGATGGAAGTGGAATACAAGCAACAATTGCTCAATTACTGTGGTATATTCAAGCGTTCAAATATCACAGCAAACATGGTGGTAAAATGCAGAAGAAGAAATCAGCAAAGAGAATTTTCGATCGAGTAAAATGGAGAAATTTACAATCCGCCGTCGTAAATCAAATCAAGACAGGGGTTGTCATCAATTTGGTTCATAAAGATATAAAATCTTTCCTTCAAGATTGTAAAGTTCTAGTTCGCAGTCAACTAGATCCAATTTTGAGTGATACAGGGGGTGTTAAGGTGAATTGCGTACTTTCATGCAAATTCACAGTCATAAAAGCGGAGGAAGTTCAAGAAGAAACGAAACCCT
>JAPYZM010009821.1:0-11393 GCA_030522845.1 Psyttalia concolor | reverse complement strand
TTGGTTCAAGCTTGGGGGACAAGCTCGGACCAAGCTAGTCTAGTCTTGGTCCAAGCTTGGATCAAGCTTGAACCAATGGTCAATTCCCACCTGGGATATGCGCTATGGTGTTGTTGGCTCGTGGGAGGTTGTAATACGAGCCGAAGGTGAGTGTTATAATCCCACGAGCGAATAAATACCATAACGCACAAGTTTCATACAATATTTTATGTCATTCTGCCCGTAATCCGCGACTCAACCGAGCGATGCGAGCTTACATACGCGCGATTATGGGTACCTATGGCATAAATTCAATAGACCATATAGCAAGCCCAAGGTTTGACCAGCATTACCAATAATTTAAGCACAATAAAAATTATTCTGTCATGTAAAAGTATAGAACCTTGGAATTTCATTGGTAGAATGAATAAAAATGAGGACGAAAATGAGTGCGTAAAAATTACACACAACAGAAGTGAAATTTCGCAAGTTTGTAATTCAAATGACTAATATATACGCAAAAAACGACTTGCTGGGAGTGAAAGGTACTGACGGCTAATGGAAAAAATCTTTTTTTCCAGTAACAAATTATTTTTGACCGGTCGAGAAATTGGACACTTGTTTGAAATTCTGAAAGTTCTGGATCCCAAGTAGGGAATTACAACCGACCCAGACTTCGTCCAAGGCAATTCCACAACTTGGGAAGCCTGGGTCAGTCTTGATAGCGAGTGCTGGGTAATGATTGAAATGTAACATTAGACCAGTCCCGTTCTCTTTTCATTTCCTCCGATGAGATATCTTCTCTAAAAATTAAGTTACCGGACCAAGTAAAGAATCATTTTATTCGTCGTGAAAAGGCTAATTGCTTTTATTTGAAACATGTTTTTACAATTTAGATAGGTCACGCGCTATGATGATATACAAAATTAAATTGTTAATAACAATGCCTATGGCAAATCAGAGAAAAAATAACCAATATTTTTGGGTTCTTCGTACTAAAATTAGGGAAATCCAATTTAGGTTATCCGAGGACTCTATTTTCCGGATAAAAACATAGCCAGCGTATGTATTATCACTGGCTTCTGCCAATTGAACCCATTCCTCTGAAATCATTTCAGGAATTTGCAACATAGAGAACGCAGTATTTTCGGCTTATTCTACCGACCGAAAAGAAGTTTCACTTCAAAAATAACCACACGGTCTGAATATTTTGGAGCAACGGCCAGTAGCGTAGTGTTTCATTATTTTTTCGTTTTAGATTCAAGGAAAATGTTTTATTGGAAACATTTATTGCGAAACTTACCATTATTGAAGATGGTGGTGAGGATCAATATAACGAGAGACGACTGCATTGTCTCCAACAAGTGCTCCAATATTGAAGTAATGTAGGTGAAGTGATCTAAACATTCAGAGTCTCACTTTTAAAGGTGTTTCTTATCAATACTAATGATGGGTTCAATGCTTCATTAATGATATTTTTTTAGGCACATCCATTAAAAATCGATATGAAATTCTTGGTTATCATTTTGCCAAGAAGCAATCTAGTTTAAGTAATGTCCAGTTTTTACACATTTTTCGGAATTCTTTTATCGACTCGTAAAAATGGAACTATGGAAAAGATGAAAATGAGCTCTACGATTCATTAATTAAAATTGGAATTAAAAGTTCTCCCAGACTAGACTGATGGATACGTGTTTTATTATCATTTAATTGATATTGATTGATTCATTAGTTTTTTATTCAAAGTGATGCTAGAAATATAGATAAGCAATTCAGCGAAAGGTATGGAAATGATTCGAAGACATGTTTCAAATTCTATTTCAGTCACGATAAGCGTATTTGCTCAAGTTTTGTGGGTGAAAATTACGAGTTCAAGCGCCGATCGGAGCTCAATTTTCATATCTAACTGTTTCATGTAGAAAACTCTAGTGGAAATGGAAATCATATTTTGATTGTGCTTCTACACCTGCCAAGTTATGCGATTTTAGACGGGTTTTATCACAAACAGGACAATCTATAGAAACTCGAATGTATATCTAACATATTGAAATCCCGCCACGATTATTCCGTATCGGTTACTGGTATCGAACCCAATCAGAAATTTCGATCAGGGTCACATGCGGGCCTTATGTTTTTGCCTGACTCGAAATGTCAGGACCTTCTACGGCATTGATTGCTGTGGCTCATAAGGCCCTCGTAAGATTTGTGGCGCAAAGGCTACGTGGGGCCCTGATCAGGATATCTTTACAAAGCACCTATGAGGATCTCCTGACGGGTGCTCCGCAAAGATGACCCTTTTAATTAGTATCAAAATGTTGAAAAAAAATCATTTTCAATGTAGCCGTGTCCTCTTTTGAACTTAATAAATCTCATTTCATTGATTACCATTGTTTTCCTACCTACATAACCTATAAACAGAAATTAAAATTTTGGAAGCGAGGGGATTTGACGCTACAACTTACCGGGCCGCCACCTAACGCGTTATCACGGAGCTATCGCGCGCAACTGTTACTAGTGGTAATCGATGGGGCCCATATGAATGGCAACTATCCGTTTTTTTACGAGTCATACTTAATAGTGATAAATCGAACCTACAAATTAAAAATTAGATATTTTCATTACCATTATAATTATAGGTATGATTTTTGAAAACAAAAATTTTCTAGAAAAAATATTTCCGTGGAAATATGGATTTTTAAAGGGGGCGTTTATTGTGTAGATGCTGGGGTTGAATCGAGAAATTTTGTCACTGTTATCTTTCTATGATGACTGTTGGATATAGCTGGCATTTGGTATCAGTCATACAGATTGTCTTCGTGATTGTGCAACCTGTATGTCCTCTTCGTCAGTTTCAGGTTAGAACGGGTTTTAACAATCTATAGCAGTTCTAATTTGCCCTCAATTTTTCCAATTTTTCATATATTTTATATGGATAACACCAGGTTCAGGCCAGGTCAGGTGGACCCCATCTGATTTCTAGTCGGGAAGGTGACTAATTTTCAATCTGGATTATCACAATTACAGTGTGTAATAACGCACGTTCGGACTCGTAATTCGAAAAAAAAGTAAAAAAAAACATTAATCGCGGACATTTTGTTTGCAAAATTTTGTTGGTTTTTCACGTTTTCCTCAGCGCCTGTGGCTCGTCGAGCGAAAAGAATGTTAATTGGGTAACTCCTTCATAGATGACTTTATAGAAATACTAATATAGAATATATAGTAGAATATATAGTAGTAAAAATATATAGTAGTATAGAATATATATATATAATATATATAATATATATATAATATATATATAATATAATATATATTATATATATATAATATAGATATAGAATACTTTATAGAAATACTGATATAGTATATTTCCGGCCTGTCGTTATGGGTTTTTTTTACTCGCGTGGAGTTTGGTGAGCCGAGTCGTAGGAGGAAAAGTGAAGAGCAGTACGGAAAATTCATTTCCGTGCGCGGCACCTGAAAAAGAGATGAGAGAGATTTCAGATGCCGCGCACGAAATAGTATATTTCGTAACAGGTGACAAAAAATGGTTTTTGGCGAGTGGGAGGTACTATTTCATCTCAATGTGTCGAAAAATAATATCCAAGCCTCGCCATCGAAAACATATCACCCTTCCCCACGCGCTTGCCATCCTCGCCTTTGGCTCGGAAGGCAATTTTGCACGTGGCAGACGATTATCTGTTTTCAAGGGCCGGGCATGAAATGTACTATTATTGGCTTCTAACTTTGACCAATGGGGTGGACATGGCGGTGTCTGGCACCAAAGACCACACATATCGATGCAAATACAGACAAAGCCCCAAACATTAATCAAAAAGAAATTGAAACTCAAGTGTCTCCATTACATTCTCATCAATCATTGCAAAAATTTGAATAGTCAAAAAGGTGGCGTAGCATGTAAAATCAAAAATATCCATGTTTTGTTCAATATATCTCGGAAAGATCTATCCCAGCGAAAGATTTTCATTCCGTAGGTGATATAGCCCCGAGATTAATTATTAATCTTATTTTATTTTTTAATTGTTACAATATTTTCATTAACTTCTCGATAGGAAGTTATTAATTTAACCCCACAAAAGCAAATCGTCAATTTTCTGGAATGTCCACTTTTCATGACCAGGAGAAATTCCCGCGATAGGTTTTGCAAATATGCCCGTGTGTATATGTGCAGCACAGAGAATATGTTATTGAGGAACTCGATATTTGAAAACGTAATTTACGCGATTTTCCTCAGATTTTACAATGTTTGAATCGCGTATTGTGCTAGATTGACATATCGTAAATGACCATTTCCAACCATTAAATTTTGTTCGTAAACACGTAAATTACGAAATTATTTATCTAATTTATGTCTTAGAAATGATCAAATGCGATGGATGTGCCCGCAAATTACAAAAATTTTCATTTTTCAAATGAAAACAAATAAGTTACGCGATTTCCTTGATTGACATTATCCGCAATCTAAGAGAGATAGCATATTTTTGTGTAAAAGTATTAACATCAATTTTGATATCTTAAAAGTTTAAGCTCTCGAGAAGAAAATTCTAAAATTGCAATTTTCCCAATTAATTTGTCTAAGATACCTCTAAATCGAAGACAGCGCATTTTTGTTCATGACTTACTTGTAAATCTCCCCGCGTCCAATAAAAAAAGGCGTTACTCGAATTTCAATATCTTGATATTTGAAGGTTAAATAAATGAAAAATATCACGAGTTATTACTATTATACACCAACTTATGTTTTATTTAACTCAAAATGTATAAATTTACACAGATCAATATTGATAATAATAATGATATTGCAATATTACAAACTTTTTTATAATCATTGGGATGAGTTAATTTTACCTATGAAAAACAATATTTTGAATATTGAAGTTCGATATAGGTACTTTAAAAAATGTCTAGATGTCTTAGTTTTATTATCCTACAAAATTTAACGATATGAAACGCACAATTTATTTTCTATGTTGCGGATGAGAAACAAGAAAATAAAAAAAATAGATCATCAATCTTTAATATTTCATCTTCATTCATTCCAGTTTCTTGAATCGATCCATACACATATAATTTCGCCGATAATGGTAAGATTCAAATGTCTATATAAATTTTTTTTCACTTAAGGGCCGGGTCGATTATCTTTTCGATTATCTTTTCGAACGTTATCTACGTTCAAAAAATTATCTTTCCCGAGAAAATTATCTAGACTTTTTCGATGTAAGATTTTGTCGCAATGAGTGTGCCGATAAATATGAATTTATAATGAAAAAAAACTGAAAAAATGATGGAAGGTCGGTAAAGAGCGTTTTTACTTTATTATTTCGTGGTAAGTTTCGTACAAGCCAATAAAAATTTTGTGATTTACCTATGAGTGTGGCCATAAGCCCAGGAGTTTTCGGGGGGTGCCGGGAGGGGGAATAATTTCGTAATAAATCCCATTTTGCACCTCACATAGGCACAGAATCACAAAAAACTCTCTTTACCGGCCTTTGTACTATTATTAAACAGCTTATACAAATATTCTCACACCGAAAGAATCGTAATTCACGACGAAATATAACATCGCAATTTTTATGTGATCAACTGTCATTTTATAGGGATGTAGTAACATTGCCCAGAATTTTTTTAGTTATCGGTTGTCCTTTGTTTTTTAAATTCCCGATAGGAAGTTATTGGTTTTACCCCGAAAATGCAAATCGCTAATTTTATGAAATGACGTTTCATGACCAGGAGAAACCCCCCCGATGTTTTTTTTATCAAGTTGTACGCGCGCGCGCGTGTGTGTGTGTGTGTGTGTGTGTGTGTGTGTGTGTGTGTGTGTGTGTGTGTGTGTGTGTCTAATCACTTCTTTTTATTCACGTTCCCGGACGAACGGGTGGTGCGATCGAAAAAATTTTCGTCGCGATCGATAGATCCCATCAAGGACAAGATCGGATAAGTTCGGGAGCGAAATTCCCCCACCCCTTTTTGAGTTTTTAAAAAAATAAGGATTTCAAGAAATTTTGATTTTTCAATTTCTATCGTTCACGCTCCCGCGCAGGCGTGTCATCCGATTAAAGGGATTTTGATCGCGATCGATAGGCATTGACTTTGTCTACATCCCATTCGGACGGCAGTAAATTCCCCTCACCCCTTAAATTCTAGGTTAATATTCCAGTCTATCGGGAAGTTCAATTGTGTTGAGAATTAATCGGGAAGATAGTAGTTCAACGCAACAACAATGGGAGCGAGCGTAGCGAGCGACCAACAACCCCGACCAATTTTTATTTTTACAAAAAAACTATAAACTGATAGCTGATCACATACAAATTGCGATGTAACGTCATGAGTTACGATTCTTCCGTTGTGAGAATATTTTTATAATATGTTTAATAATAGTAAAAAGCTCGGTAAAGAGCGTTATTTGTGATTTTGTGCCTATATGAAGTGCAAAATGGGATTTATTACGAAATTATTCTCCCCTCCCGGCACCCCCCGAAAACTCCGCGGCTGATAGCTGCACTCATAGGTAAATTACAAAATTTTTATTGGCTTGTCCGAAACTTACTACGAAATAATAAAGTAAAAACGCTCTTTACCGGCCTTCTATTATTTTTTAGTTTTTTTTTTCATTATAAATTCATATCTATCGGCACACTCATTGCGACGAAATATTACATCGAAAAAGCCTAGATAATTTTCTCAGGAAATATAATATATTTGAACGTAGATAACGTTCGAAAAGATAATCGATCCGGGCCTTAATATTTGCAAAATAATTTTTTCAACTTACCGGTGAAGAGATGGCGATGACTGAAATGAATTTGCTATTTTACAAAGAAAGCTTTCTTTGACGGAAACATTTTAATAAATTACGTTTCTCACTTTGTCACATTTAATTTCAATTAATCCTCCGAAACAAGCAGTCAGAAGGAGTGCATTCGTACTGTTAGCAGTACTAATAACGCGGTATTATTTTACGTTGGGAAAAAATGGAGTCATTACATTTACAGATATTTTAGGAAAAATAATTAGCAAAATTAAAATTTTTGCATTTTCTTTTTGAGAGCTCAAAATTTAAAATATAAAAAGTTGTGTAAATACCTTTTTTGTAGGATACAATGATAGCTACACAAAAGGTCCAGAGCAACAATATACTATCTCCCGTAAACTCCAACATAAGGTCAATAATCAAAGTAGCATGACGAATTCTCTTTATTTAAAAAATTAATATTTTTTGTCATTTACGGCAACATACATCGCATTTTATGATTTTTAATACGTGAATTCAATGTACAATCACGTAATTCACGTTTTTAAAATCGTAATTGACGTTTTTGAAATCGTAATTTACGATATCTCAATCTGGAAAAATCCCTGATTGAAAGAATGTAAATTATGAGAAGAAAAAAATATCTCAATTATAATAAGTTCTCGAAATTCCTAGCTTTAGTTAGCGGAATCTATTTTTCATTGAACGATTAATGCTACGAAAGAAATTTCCATAATTATTGTAAACGGTAATGAAATAACATCTTAAATCATTTTTGATTACATTATTATCGGTTTATAATGATGGTATATATTTCTATCACTTATTCAAATGTTAATTGTCATTAGATTAGAATTCAAAAGAATGTCTCAAGTATTTAACTCCTCAATATCAAATTGGGTTTCTAAAGAGAATATGTGACATTATATTTCAGTACATATATATATGTATATGTATATATATGTATATGTATATATGTATATGTATATATGTATTGCAATGTCTATCCCAAAGTAAATGTTCTATGATAATTAAATTACGTGGATCCTTCCACCAATTAGTTGGGAATATGTTTCCAGACTTATTGAATTCGCCGAATTATACTAGTTTCAGACTATTAACACATTAGTTACGAGAATATATCAATTTAAATGTTTGATGGATTATTTTACTCAAAAAAAAAACAATTAATCACGGGATTAACTCAAACGGGGTGAACGAATAAATAGAATCTCGGAATAATTTTCATTACCTAGAGGATTTCTTTTATCAAAAAATATATCAAGAATTTTATATGAATCCAATATTGTTTCTTAATGGGGAGTGATAACTTCCCATCTGGATTAGTCAGTAAGATCTGCACACTCACTTCAATTATTTACTCTAATGACATATGATGACGTCTCTCGTGTGCGCCTCGTTAATGCAGTCTGGATTTATCAATTGGGTAACACTGAGAATCGCCTGTGGCTTACCTGATTATCGCCTCAAATAGGTCTTCAAAGTTTTCCTCACCTTCACATGAATTTTCGCAACGATAAACAATACACTTCCCACGAATGATAGAATCCACCCAATTTCTAGAAATTAGAAATTCATTTTCGAGGTTAGTCAGTAGACGAATATTCAACTGCAGATGTCATGTGTTACGAGGTCGACCTCTGAATGTGAACATTCCCATGAATGAATTTCATGTTTTATAATTGACCAATTCTAACTAATTTTAGCCACGTAATCTATTGGTTGGCCCCCCTAACGAGCTGTGCCTTGGTGATAATCGCTTTTGGCTTAGAGCGAAATAGGAATTTCAAGTGATCGGTGATATGAGCTATGTCAAATGCTAGACCGTACATTCCACTTAGAGTACTGCTGGTTTTAAAACTATAGACTCGGGCTCATTTCAGTATCCCGCGTTTCTCAGAATAATTCGATTTCCAGCCTTAAACCTCGAATTGCGATGAAGCGAGAGAAAATAAAAGAAAGCAAAATACAATATCTAATGCTTTAAAAATATATACATAGATCTGTATAAAGTTTGCGAAATGCTGAAGATTTTTATTTATTTTTTCCAGAATTTCCTTAGATATACTAAAGTCAGTATAAATTTAACATGAAATGCTACTCCCACTACCTCCATTTTGCCTACGATCCCGTTACCCCCACTCCTTCGTTTGATGTTAGAAATTATGCTGCCTGAACGATATTTGATTACATGAGTGAAATTGAGCTAATGTTTGAAATTTAATGAGTCATGATTGAAATGTATTCTCTGACGATGTTTCGAACTCATTAATTTTAATGTAGATTTTTGGTTCTTCTAAGAATCAATTCTGTTTTTCTCTAGTTTTTTTCAAATTTTAATAATCACTAATTATGTGCATAATGTTTGCTGTAAATCTAACAGATTCGACGAGGACAGCTCTTCTCGTTCGTCTGATTTCCCCTGCTTTTTGGTTGTCTTTGAAGTCTGGATGTTGGGAGCAGCACCCGAAGCTGTTTCTGCGGAATACGTTGTATTCGCTGTGCCTTTGATAATATCTTCAATCCATAATTTGTGATAAACAATGTTGACAACTGATCCTGGTATTACATTTGTGCACTCTATATTTCCTGTTGATATGAGGCCAGCTAGTTTTCCGTCCACGATGACAGGACCACCGCTGTCACCCTGTGTCATACATAGATCTCAATGAATGATATTCTTGGATTGAAACGATGGCTTTCGAACTTGTGATGCAGTACTTACTATACAACTAGAACCCCGGCGAGGATCGACTATGCATAATTCATCCTTAGCTATTTCATCCAAAGGATAATAGTCTTTGCAAGTTTCGCGATTGAAAACTATTAGCAATAATCCCTGCAGGTAGCGAGAAATAGCAGTAGTGTTGGGCTTAGTAGCTCCCCAGCCATAGATGTGGCCTTTAGCAAGCATTGCTGGCTCCTTACTTGCCATTTCAATGGGTTTGTGAGTTCGATTGATTGGTATTCGTTGCTTGAGCTGTCGATCAAAGGCGATAAATAGTATATTTCCGGCCTCTCGTTATGGGGTTTTTTACTCCCGTGGAGTTTGGTAAGCCGAGCCGCAGGCGAGGCTGCCAACTACGCGAGTCTAAAAATCCCATAACTATAGCCCAGAAACTATATTTTTTCGTAGTGTTTTTCACTTTTTTGGGTTCGGGCAAGAGCCTGTGCCAATCCCCGAGCGAGGAAAAGTGAAGAGCAGTACGGACATCGTACATTTCATGCCCGTCCTTTGGAAAACAGACCATTCTCTCCCATATGCAAAATGGCCTTCCGAGCCGAAGGCGAGAATGGCAAGCACGTGGAGGAGGGTGATATGCTTTCCATGGCGAGGTGTGGATATTATTTGTCGTGACGTGGGACCTGGAAAACGCCAATTTCGTGGCACGCTGCGGCAAGAAAGCCGGGGTTTTCAGGTCCGACGACACGAAAACACAGTTTGGTTCCATTTTTAGTATACATCAAGTATTATTATTTCAGTTTTGCTTCTAAATTTTTACTTTGCTCCTTTTAAGACAGAAATCCACTATTTGGTGATAATTAGCAAGTTATAAAGCAAGTTGTAGATCATAATTGAACTCAATGAACTTTGGACATTAATTAAGTAATTATAAATTAATCCATTTAGTAATATCAGTCAGTCTTGCTCACTCTTCACATTCTGTTCGTCTGGATTTTTTGAGCCAAATTCTGCTATCAATTTTTTTTTATATCAGTTGGAGATGGTATCTTTTGTGTTTTCTTATAAAAAATGAAACATAAAAGTTAGTGGCACAATGGCAGGGGATATATTTCACAAAAATTGTGAATCAAATGGAACTAATTAGGCGGGTAAACGTAAATAGCAAAATATGTGGGATGTGGCCTGTCAAGAGTTGATGGATAATATTTACCTTGATAACTGCAACATCTCCTCTCTCGTCATCGTCATTGAGCAGATGCATAGAGAAATTAGGATGAGTATAAACGTTTTCAATTTCGTAGGTTTTAGCATTGGACCGATAAGAATTCTTGCCTGCAATGACTTGATACCAACGAAAGTGGCGTGGGTTTTGAGGATCTGTTGTATTGGTTTCTAAACAGTGGGCTGCTGTGAGAATATACGAAGGGTTGATTATAGTACCACCACAGATAACTGCATATGTCGCATTGATTGAATTCATATGACGAATCATTACTGTGTATGGAATATCCGGAATATTTACTGACTTCCCGCCGACGATTCTCGATGGAGGCTTTGCGTTGACGCCTAAACATTCATAATTACGATTGAGACCAAGTAGATAATTGCATATTTCTTTAATGTGCGTAAACTTATTTTTGAAGTATTGTTTTCTTTGAGATTATTTTGATTGATGATTTTTCCAGTAATGATAAAAAAAACATTTTCATCACGCTGTGTCGGAAAAGTATCTTTTCAGTCATCCTCCGCTTTGCGTCGAGTGACTGAAAAGTGCTTTTCCGACACATTGAGATGAAATAGTATATTTCGTAACAAGTGAAAAAAAATGTTTTTTTTGCGAGTGGGAGGTTTATATCACGAGCCGAAGGCCAGTGATATAATCCCACGAGTCAAAAACCACTTTTTTCACGTGTTACGAACAATATTTTTCATCTC
>JAPYZM010009799.1:0-13961 GCA_030522845.1 Psyttalia concolor | reverse complement strand
GCTCTATTAGCAACCTCCCGCTCGTCGGGGCCAGTTGAAAAATTTGCACCCACTGGGATTTGAACTCACAACCTTTCGCACACTAGGCTCGCGCCTAGCGAGGTTTATATTACTTCATATTTTATACGAGCAATCAAAGAAACTGGATGTTAGTAGCTGTCGAGTTATCACGCGATTTGGCCAACGAAAAGCTTACCATTGTAAAAGGAACTCTATCTTTTTCTCCATGAGGATTGAAGTGTCGCCACCATGTTGCAGCATGGCGTCACAGAACATTCTCTTGGCGCATGGTGTGTGCGTCCAGTCTCCGTTGACGTGTGCTGCATCCGCAATTACGGAGCTCTCAAGATTTTGAAGGGCATCTTCCAGCTCCCTATCATCCAAACTTCGTCGACTTCGTCTCACTTGGTCCACTTCGTTATAGGGAAGACTGTTGTCCTCGAGGAGAAGAAGAAGATCGTTCTTGTTGGCAGGCAAATCGATCTCTATTATGTCCACAAGATTGTCCGCACCTGTTCTCCTCAATCTTCTGCTTCTGGTGTCATCGTCGTCGACAGGAAGAACGAAGAGGTTGGGTTTGTCTAGACTTCTCTTTCGCCTCTCGCTTCTTGCGATGGGATTCTGCTCCGCAACGACTGGAGACCCTTCTTGCTGAGACAATCCCATCCCGGATGACGCCCCCTGAAGGGCCCTTTGGTTTTCCAGTTCTTCGCTGTATGCGTCATTGTCGTCGGATCGTCTCATTACATCGACATCTAAAAATCTGCCAACGGCAACTGCACCGATTCCTAGAGCCGCACCAGATGCCACCAGCCCCAGAGCTGGAATTAGTATTGATGGTCCTGTGGTGACAGATCCCACTTTGTTCTGCGCTTCTTGACCCCTAGAGAGACCCAGATTCTGGGAAATCTTCTGTGTCGCCTCCACTAGAGGATCAAAAACTGGTTTCGTAAATTGGGAGACCTTCTCAACGCCCGTTGAGAACTGATTCTTCAGGTTCTCGGATATCTTTACCCAAAATGGCGGTTCCGAGGGACGCTTCAGACCGTAGAACTGCTGATTTGGGTAGTAGTTCTTTGCACTGTAGGAGTCGATGACGTTTTTATCGTTCAGAACGTACTTCTTCTTGTGTCGCTGCTCTGTGAAGGAGTTCTGATTATCGGGGAAATTCTCCGGGCGTTTCTTCTCAGTCTTCAAGATCTTCGCGGGCTGGACACCCAATTCTGGATGGGCGTATTGGAGAACTGGAGCTCGGGCGCCGGGCTTGAGTGCCAGGGGCGCTATCTTCTGACTTTCTGGCGTATACATTTGGGAGTTTGGATAGATCTGGGTAGACTCTGGGTGCAGCATACGTTTTTGGATGTTTGAACGGTAGTGCTCGTTGCCAGTTTCGTAAATGTCTGCGTTCAGAATGACTTTTCGGTGGCGTGGAGGGTCCCACTCGTAGTAGACGTTGCGAGACTCCTCGTCGAAGTTTCGGCCATACCTGCGAAGCCAGAGTTCCGGGGTTAACGCCTGTCGGTCGGTGCTGTGTTTGAAATAAGGGTTTACGTCTGTCTGTCTGTCTTTGTAATAGATTTGCTTATTTACGGTTTTTATTTTGTATTTCTCTTCATTGAGTTGTAGATAATTAAAAGGTTTAAGATTTTTCCATTCCTTTTTATTAGGCAAAAATTCTCAGCGCAAAGTTTCTCCGGACCTCGAAATTTTGTCTTCATTCCCGGAGCTTCTCAACCGAGTCAAACAGATGGATTTTTATCTCACGAATCCACAATATTATTGAAGATCATAAAATGTAAAACTAATATTTCTGTCATAAAAAACTTAATAGCAGAATAAAAAAAACTGTCAGTCACAGAAAATCACAATGAATCCCTCAAGTTCGAGTGATTTCACCGGTTTCGTTCCCATTGAATACCTTTCATTCGATGAAAAAAAGCGAGTGGAACATCGGGACTTGACATGAAATTTCTACTGAATATCGTTTTTCCGTAGAAACCATCAATTTTAATATGAGATCCGCCGGGAATGTTTCTCGATGTTTATTTCAATGAAGAGAAATTTCGTTTACATCGATGTTCGAACTCACCTTCTATTAACATCCTGAAAGAATCTCTCGAATCTCCGTTTCTCAGAGCCGGCCTCACCAGAACTGGCGGCGATGGCGCCACTGGTGGTGGCGTCCGAAACTAATTTATTATTGATAACGCGGGCATTCCTCCATGTCTGGATTTTGTCAATGGGCTCGTCTGGTACACGTTTCCCATGGATCACGGGTGTACCATCTGCATCGATAGACATTGGCGTTCTTTTTGGGAAACTTTTGACGTTTATCTCGGAGCGAACGGTCACCTCCGGGGGAACGTTCTTTCCCCCGCGGTTTTTCGAAAGGTTAGCTCCGATGTTTGTTCTCGTGAGGGGGCGCGAGTGCGGGAGAATAGTGTAGGTCCTTCGTTGGTCCTGGGGCTCTAAAGTTCGATCGTTTCGCTCTTGAAAATTTCTGGCAAATATTAAACCGTAATTCGTTCTCTCGTCGGTGGTGGCTTTGGTGGAATCCGAGGGAAGGGGTTTCCAGTTCAGGTAGGACTCTGTCGTCGACTCCAAAATACTGGAGGGACTAATACGTGCCAGCGGTGTCCAGCTGGCGTGATCGTTCTTGTCGACGTCAGAGGGCGTCTGGGTGTTCAGTCTGAACAATGTTGGCTCATTTCTTTGATCTTCTGGCTTATTCTCCTCAGCCGACTTTGAACTATTCTTAGGGTGATCGAAGCTGTCCGATTTTTCTCGACGCTTGACGATAAGCGTCGCAATGTTTCCCTCACTCGTTCGTACTTTCAACTCCTGAGTCTCACCCGGAAGACTTCTCCCGACTTTTAACATTGTTCTGGTGTAACTCGGTTTAGGAAGCTCCGCACTGACCACCATGCACGTGGCCAATAAGGCCCACAGCATCATCTGTAATTCGATATTTTAGCTTATTTTAGTTTCATCAAAAATCATTTACGTCGATTTTTGAATTAAAAAAAATTATCAAATTGACTAATTTCGGAGTCCAAAAATGTTTCAGTTAGAAAGTTTGAACCAGAAAAATTCAAAGTTGGAGCATATTCAAGTGGGTCAATAGGAGGTTATTGGTGTGATCCATAATGAGTCACTCCTAATTTCCCCGACTCCAACCTGGGAACGAACGAAGGGAGCGACTGGTGAGCGATTTTTGTTATTTAATTAAAGCATGGCTGTGACTATACCATGAGGGTAATTCAACTTTTGGGGTGACTAGACCGCAATTTAACGAATAAAATATGGAATGAGGAATAACTCAAGGTGAAGTTCTTTCGGACTTTCCTTTCCGGTCGAGTTTCTATGATAATTAGTTTGGTTATACGTGAATGGCTTCGGGCATTTGCATACTTTCAATTGAATGCATATGCATGGAGAGGTCGATACATTGATGTGGAATTAATGACCAATTAGCTTATACGGATTTAGTGAAGTTTTTTGTATTTTTAAGAATTTGGGGAGTTGAATGGCTTTTATAGCATAATGACTCATATTCACATTAGTTATAATTTAGTTCCATACGTATCTAGAACTGCCTTAAGAACTGCCTAACTGTATAAGGACTGCCTTATGAATTGCATGACTACAATATTGATTTCAATTTTATCGCCACAGTTGAATTTGATACTAAAACCATTATCAAAAACAAAAATTCCAAAAATGGCTGTTGATAGATAATTGGAACGTTAAAAAATTGACAGTTGAACGACAGCTCGCCGTAAGTGGCATGGATTCTCTCTGCTGATACGCTTGTCTGTTATTAAGGTGTCGAAATATATCAGTGACAGGAGGAAACGTAATGGAAGCTGGATCACACGCCAAAAGTTGAAAGTCAAAGATATCGTTTGTTCAAAAAAATTATTCAAAAATCGTAGTAATGTCACTTTTTTGTAGTTTTTACGATGCTCTAAATTGTGTGCAACAGTTGCGCTACTTCACATTTTACATTATAGTAAAATTTCAGGAGATAGTGACACGATTAAAGTTTTCGAAATAGTCCAAGCCACAAGAATTTCTCATTTACGAGTGTATTCATTCAATTACAATGTGCAATGAGGAAGAAATACGGCGGCAATAAAAATATGAATGAAGTATGAAATAGCAGAATCATACAGCTGATGATCTCGGAGAAATTTAATGGGCCCCTCGCTATTCACCTAGTGCGTTACCTCTAAATTACCATTTTTGCTGCGTTATTTGCAAACATTTTCGCTCATCGCCCGCCTTTCCTCCGATATTAGAAAATAATATTGTAAATCCTTCAGCTGGTCGGTTTACTTTCTACCACTGGTACATCCCCAATGAACATAAACTGTCAGATCCTCTTATTTATGATTGTCACCAACTCAGGTCTAATTTTATTTCATTGAGACCAAACGTGAAATTTTGCAATTTTATAATATCTACTGGTTAATTAACAGCAGAAATCGTGTCATTTCAACTGCCACCCGATTAATTTTGCAACTAAACATATATTTCCGAAGGATCGAAAAAATTGCAATGTATCATTTTCATCGAATTGAATTAAATTGTTCAATTGAATTGATCAATTGCTATTTGATTTGATAGATACGTCCGACTGTGGCTCTGCTCAACTGATACTTTTTGCTTTAATTTGCAAACATTTTCGCTCATCGTTCCCCTTTCCTCCGATATTAGAAAATAATGTCGTGAATCCTACAGCTGGTCGGTTTACTTTCTATCACTGATGGATCCCCAATGGACATTAACTGCCAAACCAGTGATCTTATTTTGTACATAAAAAAGAAAACCATTGGCAGTTCCAACGCAAACGGTCATTCCCGCCACTTTCATCATTCGCTCCAATTAATCAAGTGTATTTTATTGAAACAACATCTACGTTTTTATTTCCTTTTTCACTTCATGGAAAACCAGTTGTCAAGTTAAACTCCGTAACGAAGTGATAAACCGTTTTAAGTTGATTTTCATTTTTAGTAAGATTTTTAGCAATATCTGGAAATCTGACGCCGGAGAGACAATATTTTATTATAACCTTTTTTATAGCTCCCATTTCGTTCCACAAAAAAGCTATTACAAAAATTTTACTATCTCCCGTGCTTTTAGAAATATTTCTCGAAAACTGGGCGAACAGTTACACATCGGCTGCAGCTACTATAGACATAATTCAAATTTTGGAGATTAAAATCTGAGATAAATTTCGGGTGAAAAATAATGTCAATGAAATTATTCTGGTTTAATTAGTAATCAATCATCAGTCTAGTAGTATTAATAACAATTTTTTAAAAGTACAAACATGGTTCCAGGTTTTCGTTTTTAATCTGAAAAACATCGACAATTTGCAGACTGAAAATCCAAATCATCAGCGTAATTTGAACACTACTACTGTCGTTTGTTGAACTATATTAAATTGTAAACTTGAAATTATTTACTGCTAGGGTCGAAATAGTCATTACATTTTCATTTTAATTTATTGAAATAAAAGGAGAGTTAGAAACAAATAAACCTGTATAGTATCATTGTAACATAATCAAGCACATTTACACACTATTTCCGCTCTACATAATTTCCGCGATACTGACGGGTAATTGGGAAGCAATTAACATCATTCTAGGTTCTTCCGCTGGCTTTTCACAAAATCGCAGGAACGGATTTTCACAAATCATCGATTCATCATGTAATTACCTTGAACGTCATTTTTTTACTTCCTCCTCGTTAATTTATGCAACCCTCTTATTATTTCAAGAAAAAAAATTATTTTTTCGTGTTGAGCCGATCCTCGTCGATCATGGCACGTATTTAGAAAGAAAAATTTAATGAGGCACTTTAACTAGTTTAATTTCAATTGATATTGTCTATTTTTCCTTCAGTGGAAAATATACAAATTCGGTGAATGTTTGATTGGGCACCTGTTGACTCCCGGACAATTCTCGTACGACTGACGGGTGCCGGGTACTGCCGGTGACTCCTCATGTCGCATACGCCGGCGAGTGGATTTCTCACTGACCCACTTTGGAGTCTTGCATAGGCCTCCCAACGCGCAAGAGTTGTCTCGTTGAATTGTACTGACGCGATATGACCTGGGATGTTTAACAATAAGGATAATGGCATCGGGGATGAATTTGTTAGCCTGACATTTTTATTATTGTGTAATAAATCGGGGGAAACAATGGCAGAACCGTTACACTTGCTGTACTTTTTTTCCGGAACAATGTTGTGTCATTGAGTGGCTTATGTCAACCATCGTCTAGTTGTTTCACGGTCATTGGGGGAACATTGTGTGGTGCTGTTTCCGATGCATTGTCGGGGAGGTTTTTGTTGCGCGAGGTGAAAAGAATCGACGGGACCGGGGGGAGAGGGCCCGGTGGGTGAATGTCCTGGGGCTTACGCCGTGCCGGAGTGTCTGCTGTAGCACTTGAACGATTAAACAAAATCTTTTTACTCCTACGAATTTATTATTGGTATTATAATTTTCGTCATTTTTTTTACGATAGGAAAAATATCAAAATGGGTTTTTCATTCAGACTTAAAATCCGGGGAAACCCGGATCCGAATCCCGGCTGGATCAAACTAATTTTTTTTTCTCAACATTCTAATTCCATTTTAATATGAGATGGTCCCTCAATATAGAAGTCTCTGGAGAATGGTTTCTTAAATCGAAGAGAGGATCTTCGCAGTAATTTTTTCATCTCGAAATACGAAAAAAAGATCTCTTGGCACCATAAACTCTCAATATCGTGAAGTGTTCATTCTGAACTCATGAAATTCTTGACCAAATTCTTACAGTGCCTACCTTATTACGCGAAATTCTTGTTCCATTTCGACGTAAAAATGTAGTCTCATGAGGTTACTCCGATATTTCTCTCAATACATTCCATACTCAATATAAAATATTTCCAGAAAACCTCCTATTCTAGGGAAACAATAGAAAAAATTCCGCAGTGAGTGGTTTATTTGAATATCCGGAATTAACCCATGATCAATTGATCCGAATGGCGGATAATTCGATTATAGGACGGCGGAGAGAAATCTCGTACTTCCTTAAAAAAAAATTCCAGGGTGCGATCATTGCGGAAGGAAGTGATGAATTTAATCCGAAAATTACCGGAGCCCAGAGTTCAATGCCAACGATTTCTCTGATCTGATTAATGGGAAAGTTCAGACACTGGTTAATTCAGATAATTTACGCGCAGGCATTATCACTCCCACTTGAAGCTCGTTTTATTAAATCCCTTCGATTGAGTCGATCAATTTGTGCTGATTTTATCTCAATTTCTTTAGATTGCGTTTTGCATCCGCTGTATCCAAGTTCACTTGTCATGGCCACGGCGCGTGCGAGACACACCTGTTCGGCGGTGGGAGCGGTTCACAGACCTTAAAGTGAAAGTTTGGGATTTTCGTATCGATGCGGCTTGTGATGCCGGTGACCCGATGATTGCCGGCGATATGGAAAAGACAGTTCAACACGCGATATTCGGTACTAGCCTCGGGCCCTATTGTCAGACAATTTTTTTTTGTCAAGAGAAATATGATGATGGGATAGTTATGAATGTGATGTAGCTTTTAGTGAATGAAGGCTAAAAGAAAGCATGGGAAAAAGTGAGAGCCTTGGGTTGGCCGTTTTGTCGATGCAAATATTTGATATCTGCCGAAATGCGCTTGAATTGGGAATTGCAAATCGTTGAATTCTAATATTTTCTGTGGAACTTTCTCAGCTCAAATTTTCAACATTTGTTTGCTTAAATTTCCGGGTAAAGAGAGAAAATAAAGGAAAAACAATCACGATAAGACAATTAAATTCAATATTAATGGTTTTTATAGAAAATTTTTCAGATATTTCTAGGTATTTCAATGATAAATGCGTTGAATTTTTTGCACATCGATTTTTTTAAAATATCTCCACTAATTGAGTATAATTATTAATAATTTGCTCCACAAAAAAGGTGGAAAATATGGTTTAGTAGCTCAGTATAATAAACTTGAACTAATCATCCCAAAAACAATATTTCCATTTGTTTTAGTATTGATTACCTAGCGATCCCTGAAATCCCACGGTATTTTCGCTAATTTTTTCGCCCACTTTTTTCATCACTCGAATCAATGACCAGAAGAAAAGAATGGGGAATGCCGCGGGCAGCGAAAAAAATGTAGAGAGCGTTTTCATTTCGACGAAAGAAAACGCGATCATCATTAACAGATCGTTGAAAGAATCAGATCAGTGGGTGAATGTTGTGTTTTTTTGTCCTTTCTCGAAATTGTAAATAATTGTCATTGTCACGGTGGTATAATCATTTCTGCGGGATAATTAATTCGTTCGTTAGGAGAATTGCTCTTAATTCAATGAAAATAAACACAGAGAATAAAACTGAATGATTCTGCAAAAGTTGACTTACACATAGAGAAATCATTTATTTCACTGGAATTATTATTTTCTGCAGCACTTCACTTGAAAGAGAATATTTCTCTGGAGAACATTTAAATTATTTGGAATTATTTTTTGCTGGTAAATCAATAATAGAACTGGTTTCCAAACCAGCAAAGTAGTGTGGCATGTGTCCTGAAATGATGAAGATTAAAATCTGAAAAATTTTTTATTTTAATAGTCACACAAGAGACCATTGTCTTAAAAGATAATATAAAAAATAATTCTACGTATGCATATGCATCCCTTTGCCTATTGAAGTTCGATGTATAACGAATAATCCACGGTAAATAATTTTTTTTCTATTTCTAATTTGTTATTCGTCGGTGCACTCTACGATTCGTGCGTTCTTTTATACAACTTTAAAGGCACCGTTGCCAACCATCAGCGAAGCAGAAAGTCAATAAGTATTGCTTACCAGGAAGTCTACTGATAATCATCTACCTTCTATCTCGGCAACAATTAGTTTTATCTTAGACCGAGACGATTGGGAGCAATAACATTAGAAGTAAGTACGTGATATTTACAATACGAGTGTAAAGCGGTAAAGGAGATAAGTTGACCTCTCTCCAAGTTTCGACGATAAGATTCGAGTTCATTTACTAATCGGAGAGACCAACTTCTCATGGAGACATTTTGTCTGGATGATATAAACGACTAACGCATAATGACTACTGTATGACCGACTCAATTCAGTCGACAGCAGGGAGCCAAAGTTTTTAATAACTAGTCACGGAGTTAGAAAAATATAGCATTTTTTGATACAATGAAAAAGAATTAGTTTTTAACGAGTGTGAGAGTTGTAGTCACACGAGTTGAAAACTGCTTCTCTCATGTGTATTGTACAATATTTTATGACAGTAGTGAAAAAAAGGATACATTTTTGTACGCTTCGCTCGACAATAACGAAAAGAATGGTACTTTTTTTCACTTATGTTCTAATATAATTTTGCCCTACTGCTTCTAGACCTTTCCCGCCCGGGACTTGATATTACATACTTCCCAAACTCGAAAACTTTAAAATCACTACGGCAAAACATTATGCCGGACGGTACCTTATGGGGTTTTTTGCTCGCCCGGTCGGCCACCTTGCCTTCGGCTCGATTTGCCAAATGCCACGCGAGCAAAAAACCCCATAACGCCCATCCGGCAATATACTATTTGTCACTCAGTCCATAAAGCACTACTTCACACCACCCACACCACCCTGCCTCATATGATTACAGAACTCGCCTTCGGCTCGTCCTGTAACCTCATATTCGCCAGAAAAGTTCTTCACGGCCTAGTGTCAAAATGTACTAATTTCACTCACTGTGTGTAAAGCGATATTTTACGTACGCTTCGCCCACAAACCCTCACTTCCCACTCATTGTGTCAAAAAATCCAGTTTGATAGTCGCGAGAATAGTGTTTTTAAACCCGTGGAATTATATCACTCGCCTTCGGCTCGTGCTTCTAAACTTCCCACGAGCCCAATAATGTATTTATCACCTAGAGAGGAGAAGTAAGCAAGTCGTCTTCACGTGCAAAATGACTATCCGAGCTGAAGGCGAGGGCGTAAGCACGTGTGGAATGCTTATCTGATTCTCCTTTCGAGGGTTAAATACGATTTTTCGGCTAAAATTGATGCTTCCCTCCCTTAGAACCACCCACTTTCGGTCCATGTAGGCAGAAATAGTATATTTCACCACAAGGGCGGTAAAATAAAGGACAGGACGTCCACCTGCAAAATAACCACCCGAGCCGAAGGCGAGGGTGGTTAGCACGTGGAGAAGGGTCTTTTATTTTACCGCCCGAGGATAGAATACAATTTTTCTCTTCCGTTGGGCGGAAAGAAAAAGCACTTTTCCGCCTGGCGGGAGCATAGTCAGATTTCACTTCCACAACGCTGGATCGGAAAATTGGGTTCTAACCACGGAAAGTAAAAAAAAGACTCACGTGCTTATCAACCTCGCCTTCATCTCGGCTCTGCCCGTGGGCAAGGAAAGGGATTTAAGGGTCCTTCATTTTACCTCCCTTGGTTAGAAATATACTATTGCCAATCAAATATTCTTCTGGTAAGAATTTAAAGCTAGATTTAATGTGAAAATGTCAGTCATTTTGTTATATAGAGAATATTTCATGAGCAGAGTCATATTTTTTTTTCTCAAAGTCAAAGTTACAGTAAGTTCCACTTTACACCAAAAAAATCAGTAAACGAAAAGAAACATTTGGAAGCATTAAAAATCGATGGTCGCCTTGGGTCGCGATATTACCAAATCACATTCGTCCGAAAATGCTTTCATCGCCTGATGATATAATGTCCATTTTCACCGATCTTTATAAGTATTTGAATAGCCCGGCAGTTACGCTTCGATGACCGAGACGCCCGTCAACTTCTGTTTGCTATCGAAAAAAATTAATCATCCAATAACACCTAAACTGACAGAATTATGGTACAGGGACATTCGCGGTTTTTTAAGTGTATTGGATCAGATAAAAAGTCAAGAAAGTGGACTCGCAGATTCGCCAATATTTTCTACTAATTTTTTTCAAAGGTGAACTGTTACTTGCTTTTGGCAGTCAGGATTTCGGACTGATCTACACTGAACAAATAAATTTTTTACATGCATAGAAATTTGCTTGCCACAAACAAGTCACATATTTTACATCCAACTGGTGATGAAATAATTGTTAATTGTGATAAGTAAATTTTCGCGACTGATGAATTTTTTCTTCAAGCGCATGTAACTTTTAGCCCATTAATTCGCCACATGAAAAGTTCGCTCTGAACATTCATTTGGAAAAATTGGGTGAATGCTTGATGTGTCAAGGAAACCGCGCGCGATTTCTTAGAAATTGAACAATAGCCTGACAAAAGGTGTTTATGTCCTTGGGGAGCCATTAGAGACGTGCGTGGGATGGAGAGGACATTCTATGCATTGAATGGTAATTTTTCTTATGCATAATGTCAGGGGATATCGTGACGGTAGAATTTCTTCGTGAGTAGCAGTTATTTTTCATTACTTTCATGGATGAAAAAAATGTATTAGAAAATTTAATAACCTTCAATGAAATTGCTCCTTGTAAGAATGTGTTAATTTTATGTTATTATAGATCACTTATTATTCCAGACGATTATAATGAAAAAATTTATACACCTTTTATGGAATTCACCGATGATGATTATCATTATTCACTTATGAATCAGTAATTAATGAATGATTAATTATCATTAGTTACCGGTGATTGTAATGAATAATGAACTAACTTCAAAAAATATTCTTTTTCTTGAATATTCTTTTTCTGTTCTTCTGCGGTTATAAAACAATAAAAAGTTTGAGTTTACGTTCCCATAAAACTGGTTTATTTTAAATATTTCTTCGGCTGATCGTTATGTAGGAAATTAACAGTAGTTGGTTTCCGTAAATTGAACTTTCCTCGGTTCGACACTTCACAACTACACCGTTAATAACGTGATGATTTTTCATGCGGTTACCCCGGATCGTGCACGAGGTGCAGTTCGTCAGCGATGAAGTCGGATATTTATGGAGGTATACGTGAGATTCTTTTTGGAGTTATCTCAACTCGCCACTTTGGCACTTCGCAACTCAATACTGCTTGGAGTTTCTAATTTATGGGGATATTCTCGGAATGTGAGGGCTTTCAAATATTTGAGGATGATAATTTATAGTTTAATTTACAGGAGATTAAATGTTTCAAATTGTTCTGGAATTAAACCGGCTGTAGCTGATAAATGGAGTTTCAAAAATCGTTATTTCTCTGTATTTATGACTATTTGATAATGTTTATGAATTTTTAATTTAGATTTTGCGTTGGACAAAACCACGAGCAGATAAACTTCAAAATTTTTCAAGGAAAAAAAACTAACTAACTAATAACTACGTTTTCTGCGAAACTTTTTACAAGTTTATTGAGTAATGAAGTTAAAATTGCAATGGACGTTACAGATTACTCAGTATTGAGGACTGAAAATGGAAAAAAAATGAGAAAGTGAGTCGTAAAAATGAGAAGGAATGTTAAAAACCCCTAAAGGGGCTGGCAGATAAAACTGAGGACAGTGCAAAAAAATTATATATTTTGGTCGTATATCTTCATGATAACTGAAATACAACGGCCAATACGTCGGAAAACGTTGCAAAGTCCCACTTTGGACATAAGTGAAAAAAAGGATTTAAGGCGAATGAAAAAGAATTGGAGTTATCGCTTGGCCACGAACCGGTCCAATGCGATTAGTCCAGTGCAAGCTAAATTCCTAACGAGTTTTCCTCCTTCAAGTGTTTTCACTCGAGTTTCAAAGGTGTTTCCATTTGGTATTGGACTTTTGGAGAGCTGTGGGTTGTGGTTTTCGTGAAGAGTGACTCGTGAGAATTGAATTAGGTGGCCTATCATTAATCACTTTACGTGGGCCTATTAGAAGTATTTATATACTTATTTCGGAGGAAATAGTTTGAAGGGAGATGAACCATCGAAATTTGTTGCTCAAATATCAAAGATTAAATTCTTCAAAAAAAACCGAACAAGTTTTTTTTTAATTCTTTGAATTACTCAGATGTACAGGATTTATTTACACGATTAATAATAGTTTACTAACGAAATCTAATTGTTTTTATGAGAATATCGTATCGTCTGTGTTTATAACATTTTATATAATTTCCATTTGAACACCAAAAATTGTTCCAGCGTTGAAAAGAATTTCCACTCGCCTGAAAGGAAAACTTTTTGAATAGATTTATTTATTTAAGAAACCGTATTTGTTTTCTGTTGATTGACCAGGTAATCCTGCACTCAGTCATTAAAATTGAGGATAGTCAAAGGGTGTTGGCTTCCGGTGTCTCACATCACGATGGGAGGTCATGCTGAAGATGGTATAATCGTGCGGCATTCAGCTAGTGAGAACGAAATTCTCAAGCCACCACTGGCACACAAGTCTGACCCACTTCCAACTACTTTCACTGGTATGTACCTCAACGGCACTGTACGAATAAGGTGAAAAAGAGAGGGAGACAGAGAGAGCAAGAGGGATATCGAATGAAAATGAATAAAATGAATGGAAGAAATGTGTGATGCAAAAGGGCCCCAGATCTAGTCGACATCTGGTTTCCCTTTTTTCCCCACCTGTTTCACTTTTTAGTTTCATTCCCACAGATGATACTTTCTCACGATGTTTCTGACTGGGTGGTTTATTCTTGGGGAAGAATGAGGATTAGAAATGTGGGATTCGGGGAAATTCAGCATCTTATCGAGTTGCAGTCGCTCTTCTTTATGACGCTACGAGAGAAATTAATGGAGAATGTTCACTTTATAGGAAACAAGGGACCCTACCCGGAGAGAAAAATTCAATAAAAATTACGTGTCAGTTCCGTAATCTGCGAGTCAAAACAATATTCGGTAAAAATTATGGAACAGTGCCGTACCTTTTTACAGAGAAGTCCAGGAAGAAGTACGAAAAGTTCTATAAAAAAGTACGTCACTGTTCCGTAATTTTTACGGAATATTGT
>JAPYZM010009796.1:1052-12006 GCA_030522845.1 Psyttalia concolor | reverse complement strand
GAGGTTGCTAATAGAGCAACCGCCTGTACCGACATGGTTTTTCTGTGGTTTCCCATGTCATCTCCTATGTTCTATAGGAGTGCAAATGCGGTACAGTGTCGGACCCACAGCCGCATGCATAGGGTGAGGATAGGGCCGATTAGCTTCCGTATGGAGGGCAGAAAGAGAGCCGTAATATAAAAAAAAAAAAAAATATTCGTCTTGATGCCCTCTATCTAGATCAATCAATATATGAATATCTCCCGGTACAAAGTTGTTGAGATATTTGCGTATTAACAATTTTTTCAAACCACATCCCACTAAATGCATAAGATTCTCTCTGAAGAGCTAAAATTTTGTCAATTGGTTCATGATCATATTGCACACTGGCGTATAAAATTTGGTGTGAATAGATTCAGTACATCCCTGCGCAGAGTAAGTTTGCAATAGTCTGTTTTCCCAAAAAGTTCAATTTTGTAATTTTTCAAATTATCCTTAAATCTTCATGTTCTGCAATGAGCACTCACTCTTTCTCAGAACTCATGGTATGTAATGATTGATATAGTATCGTAATGATAGGGTTTCTTTCCTAAGAGATCACAATTTTTCGTCAATGTGGTTTTATGTTCACGACACATTGTGCACGAAGCGACATTCTACGCACGCTTGGCGTGCAACAAAAAATGCCCCATTGAAAAAATCCCATGAAGAAATGGTGTTTCTATAATGTATTTGAAAAAAATCTATGATATTTGTCATCACAATATACTGCAGGAGAGAGGCCACTTTTTATGCCAACAGGATCATAATAGATATTCAACAAAAATTACTTCTACTCCTTCTACGCCAGTTTGATAGCACATAATTTGGTTAATCATTGTTTCTCCGAGTAGGGGACTCATGTCCAGCATGGATGTTTCTGGCCAAGAATGTATCATCATATCAGTTTTGTGATCCACGTTTTGAAGACTCAATCAATGGAATTTCAAGCGTTCCACAGCTTCAACTTCATTACGGTCATCAGTTTCTCAGGTTGAATATACACCGAAGAATTGCTCCACCAAATTGCTCTGTCATTCATTGCTCAAGTCTTGATTTCTCCTCCATCTAGACGAAATATTTACTCAATGATCGGTATGCGGCGGACCTGTGGGAGAATTAATGAATCAATTACTAATTTCTTAAAGAAAAGTTTTCGCTATTGCTTTTCATATATGTTGAGATTAGAAATTCCATACACGATACGAGCCGAAGTGGTTTTACTCTAAAAGACAGTGATATTTATAGTGCAGACTTCTAAGGATCAGCTCATTTGGGAATCAACCGCAGCAATTGTCATATGTTTGGGAAATCAGACGACGTGAAGTCAGAGGTATTGGATGTCAGAATTATTGGATGGATATTTATATGCTCAGTGTTCAACATTGTGGAGTCTGACATGTCATGGAACTCAATTTGACTAGTCCGTCAGTCATTTTCTGAATCAATCAAACGACCAATCTTTTATTGATAAATAGGCACTTTGCATCAGCCAATCTTGCCGGTAGTGTAACGGTGATCAATCATTATTACATCATATTAATTGAGCTCAGATATATGAAATCAATATGATAAAGGCCTTGAACATGATTTCATGGACGTTGGAACGATTTCTATAATAGACAGGATAATCTCAAGGAATACGTCCCACGACATACATGCCTTTCAATTGTTATGATCACTGAGACAAGGTGTCAAGGTGTTAATTGTTAGTCGTCCCTGTCTTGACTCTTTGATTTCATGACTCTTATCATTATTCCATGACGAAAAGCTCTTAAGCTGTTCATTATGTGAGCTCAATGATCTTTCAATCGTTCTGCTGCTCTCACCCATTCAATTTTACGTTCCAACTTGCTGTTAGTTCCATTCCAAGGCCAGTAATATTTTTCTCTGTTAAACCTTTGAGTTCTTTTTTATTTGCGCTCATTGAGATCTTCTCACTTATGGTGCCTATTCACATGTTCCGTCCTCAGATACTTTTCTGACTTTCTTGTATTTTATCCATTATCATGTTATAATCGTGCTGATTTTTTATTCTCGAATGTTCAGATCCTCCCACAATCCGACCCCCTTCCAACTATACTAAATTTAACGTTGACTGGTCATTATTTTACATCCTGCACAGAATAATAGAGCCGAATATTTGTTAGTTTTGTGTAGACGCCTTTGCAATTGATCATTTCAATTCAATGCAAATGGTTTACGTATCTGTTTTCATTTTTTTTTTCTTATGATGTCAGTTTGACAAGATGAGAAGAAAGCGAAAGATGAACGTTTGACGAAAGTTGCAGAGAAGAAAATGAACACAGAAGAACTCACTAAAGGAGGAACTCAATAAAAAAAAGATTAAACTATCTAGTGATCTCTCGAAATAACTACTAATTAGACAATGCTTCAAAAATTTCCTCAGGAGATACGAATTTGACAAAATTGTAAATATTATAGCTTTTCAGAACGATCAATATTTCTCTGAAACAAAATTGGAAATAGAAATGAACTCCATTCTTGTTGACTAAAAAGAGTGTAACCAATAGTAAATTACCGATAATCGATTGCACGTCTTTGTTATTATTGAAAGTAGAAAAATACAATAAAAATTGAACGGATGATTATGAATATAAGTGTAGTTGACAACTAATTACAAATAATTTCGAGAGAGAATAATGGACCAATAAAAAAAATTTAACATTATAGAAACTTGGGAATGGCGGTTTTGACGGACGCATTGGGGAGCTAATTGCCAATGGAATTGGTAGAAAAAAAGGAAGAATGATACAACTCAGAATGTAACGAAGGCATCAATTGTGCCGCATAGGGTTTCAACCCTGCTTGTTTCTAGTTATGATCAGCACAGCTCCCGTCTTATGCTCTGCTCGGCTTGGCCCTAACGAGCTCATCCAGCCATTAATTGCCTTCAATGTCTCGTCGAAGATGGACTTTATGTCCTGGAGGTATTTCTCCACGATAACTATGGCCACGTCATCTTCAAAAGCCAGAAGTTGAGTTTCTCGTGGCAGTTCCACCTTCAACAGCCCGTCATATATGAGGTTCCACAGTAAGGGACCCAATACTGAACCTTGAGGAACTCCTCCTGTAACTCTATACTGTTCAGGGCCACAATCTGTGTCGTACTTCAGGATCCTTTCAGAGAAATAGCTGCGAGCCATCCGCCGCAGGTATACCGGCACGTTAAATTTCACGATGGCGTCCCAAACGCAGTCCCACCGGGCCGCATTGAACGCATTCTTGATGTCAAGCGTCGCAACTACGCAGTAGTCCTTAGTGCCATAGAGCCATCGCTTTCCAGGAATCGCTTCCTTGGCGCTCTTGATGACAAGGTTGATGGCGTCTAGTGTGGAGCTTCCTTTCCGGGAACCATATTGGTTTTCGGCTAGTAGAGATTCCACTGCAGCTTCTATCCGTTGGTGTAAGATCTGTTGAAAGATCTTGCCGGCAGTGTCGAGCATGCAGAGAGGACGATAAGATGATAGTTCGTCCGCTGACCTCTTTCCTTTCGGTAGGAGCACTAATCTCTGCTGCTTCCATTTGGCAGTGAAAATACCTTCGCGTAGATATGGATTGTACACGTCTAGGAAAAGCCATGGTGCTGCCTTAATTGTCATTTTGAGCGCTATATTGGGTATCCCATTAAGGCCAGGGGCCTTGTTGTTTCCCACCCTGTTGCATGCTTCCATGAACTCTTTCTCTGTGATCTGAAGAATTAGGTGTTCCGAGCCTTGCTGCCATGGGTGCTGAAGCTCCGGTTGAAGTTTACATTGACACTTTAACTCTTCAGAATTTGGCTTCTTACGTCCACGTTGCATTCGCCTCCTAGCCTTTATACACTCCTAGCGAATAGCGGCAATGATGTCGTTCTACCAGCGCACTGATGGCAGATGTTTTCCGTTACGTTTACGAGGCATGGAGGCATCGCGCACCTCTACGATTCTGCTGATAAGAAGGTCCGCTTTCTTTATAGTGCTACCAAGAACCGGGTGGTCGTCTAGAACTACGAGGAATGTGTTTGGATCGAAGGATCTGACAATCCAGGCAATTCTATGGGTTTCGCCCCATGCCGGTCTATTCTTCTGCATGCTAGATACCACCCAGAAAACAGCTCGGTAGTTGCTGGCAGTGTAGATATCCATCACCCTCCAGGACTAGTTTCGTCTAGCAAGGTTACTGCTGACGAGGGTAAGGTCTGTTGTTGAGCTCTTGTCTCATTGTTCGAACATAAGTATATCATCATCTTTCAGGAAGACAATATCTAGTGAAGACAGAGCCTCCAATAGCGCTTGTCCCCTCCATTTGGCCTTGCCGCTACCCTAGTCGACTGCAGGCGTTAAAGTACCCTGTGATTGCGATGGGGAAGTGCTGCTTCGCGTTCTCAGTCAGTCGGTGCAGAAAATCCGTAGATTCTTCAAAGGTGAGGCTTGTTGGGGCGTAGCAGCTATAGAAATACCATTAGGCTTTGTTACCACGAAGCCAGCCTCATCATTAGTCACCCACGTTTGAAATGGGTAAGTTCCGCAAGATCCGATCCCGGGTTTACGGCTCTCATCCATCTCCCATGACTGCGTGCAAAG
Source organism: Psyttalia concolor (assembly GCA_030522845.1). Taxonomy (NCBI): domain Eukaryota; kingdom Metazoa; phylum Arthropoda; class Insecta; order Hymenoptera; family Braconidae; genus Psyttalia; species Psyttalia concolor. The sequence continues at coordinate 7,402 of JAPYZM010009796.1, read as the reverse complement.
ATGCCTAAATGGCTCAGAAACAATCGCAAGATTGATCTTCAGCTCCCGTACAGGCGGCAGAAGCAGATCATGTGCGACCTCACAGTGATTGAGGTTGAGCTGTAGTATCCGCATTAGTGTTTCTTGCTCACCTTCTGATGTGCCTCCCTGAAGACAGGCATCTGCTGCTACCAGCAATATGGACACAGTCCTTTGATGGTTCTCTTTCGGCACATAACTCTCCTCCTTTATCTCGATTTCGTCCTGCGGGCCTTTGTTAAGGACTTCGCCCGCACGGGAAAAACTATATGCTGACATATACCTCACATATATAAATATCACATAACATATATTTCGGCCAAAAATGTGGTATTTGATATGTATATGAAATATATGGCAATTTCTGTATAAAAATATATGCGATAAGATATCTTCCATGTATGCAGATTATTTGCTTCATATATGAATAATATATTCTATAAAAAATCACAAAAAAACTTTTCTGAAAAAATTAATTGGTGAAAAAATTGCTTTCACTCATTTTTGCATTTGCAAAATAATATGGTAAAGCGGAACAAAACGGGTTGCTAAGCTTACTCTGAATTCTGAAAAGTATTCTGAGTTGAGAGATAGTTTATTTTTAATCCTGCGAGCGGGGCAAAATGGGTATAAGTGAAATATTTTATCCATTGATTATCAATGTCTGGGAATTTCTCAACTATTCAGTAGCCTATGATCTTGTTATTCCTCAATTCTTTTGCATCAAACAGAATAAAAGTTTTGTTATTTTCAAGAATTTTACCAATTATACAGTCTGGAAGGAAAGGGTGGGGATTGTCGGATATGTCTCACGTGACGTCATTGTACATACTGAATCGTCAATTTTCATTTATTAATTTTTATTGATATAATAGTAGTGTCCCAAAATTAGAAAACTGTTGCTTTGTTGTTCCCAAATTCTTCAATATAAATTCAAAGTGTGAGCAAACTTACCTTAAAAATGTAATTCGATTGTAATTTTTTCCACAATAGCGTACTCCAAAACGAAACAGTTTTTGCTGACGAGCGTCGTAACAAGGTGTTGAATTCCAGAAAATTAGAGTGAAGAAAATAACGAGTATCTTGGGCATTATCAAACACTCTTGAACATCAACTAAAAAAGCAACATTCTTTAGCTCTGCCTTTCAACGTGCCCAGAGTATGGCTGAGGTGAAAACAGAACCGTGTTTGAATCAAAACCTGCTCTTGTCATAGTTCCTAGACACGAATTCCTTTTTGGAATTGTTTTCAGACGCAAACACCTCCTTGGAACCGTTCCAAAATAATTAACATCCCATCGGAACCGTTCTTAGACATGAACTTGCCTTCAGAATCGTTCTCAGATATGAACATGTCTTTGGAACAGTTCTCAGACATGAACATGCTCTTGGAACCGAATAGCCCTTTGGAACAATTGTCAAACACGAAAATTCTCCCGAAACTGTTCCCAAAAATGGAGATCCACCTGGAGCCATGTCCGAACCTCCCCCTTTACCTGGAGCAGTTCCTGGACTTGAAGGTATTTTCGGAACAGTTCTAGAACATGTATCTCCTCTTAGAACAGTTGCCAGAACTGGCCGTCAATTCGGAACCGTTCCTCGACTAAAATAACGCCGAAGACTCCTCCCCCGAAGACTCCGAAGACTCCTCGACTAAAATAACGCCGAAGACTCCTCCCCCGAAGACTCCGGAGACTCCTCGACTAAAATAACGCCGAAGACTCCTGAAACCGGCATGGTCACCTGGAACGGTTCCGGAACCTTCACCTGGAACTGAACACCTACCTGGACCCATGAGTCTACCCATAATTACGTCCTGACCTAAAATTCAACCACCGCCATTTTTCTCACTCGAAAACCACTGAGTTGAGAACCCCCGCGCCGGTGGGCGGAGCAACGTTGTGATTGACCGACAAAAAAAGTTGAATAACTCCGCGGGGGTGCGTCGGACAGTAAAAGGAGTTGTCGGAGATAAAAGGAGAAATTTGGAGTCGAAAGACTCCAAATTTCACCCCCTATCCACCCCCCAGACGAAAGTGCCCAGTTTAGGAACACCTTGGATACAAGAAATTTGAAATGAAGAGGTGGCTAGGAGCTGGATAGCTCAGTTGTGAGAGCACCTGATGCATTATCGGAAGGTCCCGGGTTCAAATCCCGGTCTGGACTATCCATTTTTTTCAATAAAAATTTCTTGTAAAATTTATATTGAGAATAATCTTGAATCTTATCCTACCTATTCCAAATCCCATTCAACAATATCCTCTGACGTTACAAGAATGTGGAACGCGATATAAATTTCTCGTCTTTGATGGAAGATCCCGGGTTCAAATCCCGGTCTGGACTATCCATTTTTTCAGTAAAAATTTATTGTAAATTTTATATTGAGAACAGTCATGTATTGTATCCTACCTATAGCAAATCCCATCCAACAACATCCTCTGACGTCACAAGAATGTGGAACGCTATATAAATTTCCTGCCTGTGATGTGAAAATGATTGCCGATAAGAGGGCGGCGGAGTTCAATATATACAAGAAATTTGCAATGAAGAAGTGGTTAGGAGCCGGATAGCTCAGTTGGGAGAGCACCCGATGCATAATCGGAAGGTGCCGGGTTCAAATCCTGGTGATTTAAAAGAGATAGGAAAGGATCCAGGATTATTCTCAATACAAAATTTAAAATGGATAGTCCAGACCGGGATTTGAACCCAGGACCTTCCGATTATGCATCGGGTGCTCTCCCAACTGAGCTATCCGGCTCCTAGCCACTTCTTCATTTCACTTTTCTAGTATATATTGAGCTCCGCCGCCCTCCTATCGTCTTTGGTGTAGGTGTGCGTGTGCCGCTATTGGCTCAGTTTGGTCTATCCTCTTTGTTCCTATTCATCGCTCTCCCTCACGTTGGCATTGCCAACGTCGAAAAACGAACCTCATACAAATAATCGAGATCACGAAAAGGGGAAAAAACGGATTAAAATGATAAATATCGTTATATCTACCGATTATAGTGACATAATATTTATATAAATCGGAAGACCGTACGCGATTTATACACTGAAAGAGGTGTTATATTTTCTGTATTCTGCGGCATTTTTAAGTTATTCAGAAAACAATAATCTGACGGTCATGCCTTCGTGTATAGATACGAAGGTGCTTTCGGCCTGATAATTGAGAGATGATGAGTGAGAGAGATGAGAGGTGTAATAGGCAAAATCGTTACTTCTATCGTATCATCATTGAGGTTTATGAAATTGTCGTTTACGATATTATTTCCATGGACAAAATTGATCTATAACTAGTACTGTATGATGGCCCTCAAAATTTCTTAATTCAAGCCTAGCGGTCAACTAAATAAACATTCCTGTTGAATAGTGTATTACGTAACGAGTGTGAAAAAGGGACAATGGTAAGACGAGTGGGGCAATGTTTTTAGGGAGTGTCGTAGGACACACACAGCTGAGGGAAAAAAGACGTTCTTGATTTTGCAGGGCATCCCCCCAGGCTCGCCTCGGTGGTTATTCACCACCTTACGCGGAGTTGTACTCCCCCGCTCCAGGCTATTACAGCCGGGTTTCGATCCAGCCCAAGGGGTCTTTTTCAAACCTCTCGCTGTGAGCTCTCGGGCTCAACTGCTACAAAATCTCCCTAGGGCCTTGCCTCCTACTGCAGTTATCTCGGCCGCCATGACTCATTCCATTACCTTATGACCGCCAATCAAATCCACGGGATCCCGGAGGGGCCAGCCCTCTCACCTGGCTATGCTGGTCCCTAGACTCCCTCGCCGTAGCCTACAGAGTCGCTCTGATTGACAGCCAATACGTCGGCCCTTTTTCCACTAACACATGCTGAGCCAGCTCTGTATTAGCGATGATCTACTATCGGCCTCCAGACGATAGAGGAGTGCATGTTCCAACTAAAACAGCGGTGCTCCACGTCTTTCATCGGTCAACGGATCATATACATCTCCCATAGGCGGCTTTCTCAGCTACCTCCAGATGGTTCTTTTAGGCGGGTACTTTCCTACCCGTTTTCCCAGGCGATGTCGCCCCAATATCCCACAGTAACGAGAAAATCTCGTTACATACCTCCCTCCCTAAAGAGGTTTCGACCCGTAACCTGTCGGCTTCCAAGCAGAAACTCTCGAATATCGCTAATCATCTTCGGGTTCTTCCAAGGTGTCCTTATAGGGCCTCATGTCGACTATAGAGGTGTCCTTGGTATTACGACCTGTCATCTCGGAAACCTTTGGTCTATGAGAAGTTCCCACGACAGCGATAAACCCAAATGTTTCCCTGGAATTACCCCTGTAGAACCAGGAACGGTCAAAAAAGTCTATGACAATTCGAGATTCTTTCAGAAAATCCAATGTCAGCATGAAATCTTCCGATAGCGAATACATGTGGAGAGTGTTCACTGTGATTGTTCTTCCTTCCAGAACTACGGCAGTTATGAAGGCCTCTTTCACTACTTCTAGGTGGCTATTTGCCACTAGAATTCCCATGGATGGTATTACCGTCACGGTTAGACTCAGACTACAGAGTAGCTCTGTTCCCACTTTTCCAGCGAACGTTCGAAAAGTCCCTGAGTCGACTAACCCGCGTATTTTCCGTCCATGGATCTGAATATCCACGTGGAAGGCCAACCACCACCACCATTTTCGGTAGATTCTAATAATAAAAATTTGTTTTCCGAAGAGAAAATATATTTGGAAGATATTATATTATATATGGTGACCCAAAAAGATCTCTCGGATATCTTTTCAAGAATTTTTCCAAAGATGTTTAAAAGCGCTTCCAAAGACGGATATTATTCTACCCGGGCTAGCATAAACAATATGAAACCCATTCCCCGTACACGATTCCAAAAACAGTTGGTAAAATACCCATAATATCGGTCATCTCGGAAATTTTTCGATCAGATTTTTAGTGAACCCTTTTGAATGTCATATCTACAGAAACACATAATAGACTTACTCCTTAAGTGGTTTGTACAATCTATGAGATTGCCAATCGTGAAATTCTATCGTCATTTCAGTATCATTAAATCACTTAATTTACATTCTTTTCAGATAGGATGCGTGACGAAAGCCTGGATATATTTCCTTCCAAAATTCAAATCCAATCTGTTGGAGTTGCCAATGCATTCCTCGTACAGTAGTGAAGGACTTCACGGACTTCAATACGCTGAAAGGTACCTGCGTGAGAACAATTACGATCATCGAGAAGACGTTCAATAACGATTATTTAAATGAATGGCTGTAGATGATATTTTGCCTCTTGATTCGTGGGATAGTACTTTTCATTATAAGGTAAAAATAACGTTTTCCTGCTCGGGTAGAAATATATCTGTATTTGGAAGCTCTTTCAAATATCTTTGGACGAATTTTTCAAAAGATATCGCAGAGATCTTGTTGCTGATCGGAAAAAATCTTTAAAAAACTAATAATCTTCCAGATATAGTACCGGAACCTCTTCGGAATATAATTTTTTATCGCTAAAGATATACCGGAGTAATTGTGGGAAGCTCTTTAGAAGACAATTATTCACTATCAGATCATATAAAGATCTACCAAAAATAATGGTGGAACTTTTTTTTTAAGTTAAATAAATCCCTTTTAACTCAATACCATCGTTTTTCCACCTCCATAAGCGATATATACAAATGAAAAATTTGTCCATTGGAATGGGGTTTGAACCTACAACCTAACGCCTTACCATGTAGCTATCGCACGCAATTGTTATTGGTGGTAATCGGTGTCGCCCATATAAATGAAAGCTCCGTTTTTTTACAACTCATAGATGACAATGATAAATCAAGCCTACAAATAGAAAAAATGTATATGTTAATTATTATTATGATTATTATATTTCTAGAAGAAAAACTATTTTTCTTCAAAAAATATTTAGACCGAAAAATCAATTTTTTAAAAGGGACGTTTATTAACTTGAAGTTTACTTTACTCGCGATTTACCAGAAGATGAAAATAGGTCTGATAAGAGGCCAATTCCGTTCTTCGGGCCCCCAATAAGTAAATAGAGCGAATTAATCACACAGCGAAATGTTCTTGTGAAACACAGGATTTGAAAACATAATTTACCATTTTAAAACATGGTAATTTCCTATTTTCTTACGTCGTAAATTACGACATTTTTCCCGTATTTTACGTTGGTCCAATCTCGTAATTTACCATGTTCCAATCGCCTGATATACGATATCTCAATCTTGTATTTTATTTACGCTGACGTCACAAGAATGTGGAACGCTATATAAATTTCCCGTCTTTGATGTAAAAATGATTGCCGATAGGAGGGCGGCGGAGCTCAATATATACAAGA